>MDKH01043296.1:0-73655 GCA_005239495.1 Nicotiana undulata
TAGGCAACGGATCCCTGCCATGGGTGACCGTTGCCAACGGCTAGTGGGACCCACAACATTTTAGAAATTAAAAAAAAAACAAATTTTTTTTTACCGTTGAACCGGGCCGGGCCGGGCCGGGCCGGTTTAACCGGTTCAGGTATTGTTCATTTGAACCGGGTTGGTCCGGTACAGTTACCTGTTTTAAAAATTTAATCCGTTCCAACCCCCCAAACCCCTTAACCCAGCCCCACCCGGCCCCTTATGAACCGGGCCGGTCCGGTCCCGGGTTGAACCGGCCCGTTAGCCACCTTTATGTGTATCTCATTATGTATCTTCCATGTATCACTTGTGTATCACATATATATCAAATGTGTATCCCTTATATTCCATGTATATCCATGTATACCTGTGTATAAGATACATATGTAGCAGAGAAACGTTTAAATTCGAATTCAACTACGAATTTTAACTTGAAACTAGTCTAAAATCACCTCCAATATGTATATTGCCTCATTTGTGTCTTTTCGACTAATTTCAACCATACGCATTGAAAAAGATCTTTCTTTCCCTAGGTTTTTTTGAATGTTGTATATTATTGATTTTATACGATCGAAATCGGGCATACCCGCAGGGGAGTTACCTCGAGGGTAACTCCGTAATAGATTAGGCTCGAGCTCGAAGATAGAACATTGAACCTGGAGATCGAAGTGTTCATTGAGATCGAGGCCAACAACAATCGAGATCAAGCATGACTGACTTCGAGTAAGGCGTAATAACGGAATGACGAGATATCAGTTACCGGTCGAAGATCATGGCGAAAATCCCGGAACAGATCAAATCAAAGCGGTTATTGATGCCAATCGTGGGGTTTATTTCCGTTATTAGAATTGTACCTTACTTAGGATTCTTCTATTATATAAAGAGGGATCCCATTCATTTGTAAGCATATCATTATTCACTGCTAAGAATACACACATACGATGTTCTATTTGTTTTACTTACTGTTCATCACTGTTTGTTCCATTCTTTATTGCTCATATTATTCAACCTCGAGGCTATCTCGAATCGAGGTCGAGTACCGGTTTGATCTATTTTATTGTCCAATTTACATACTTAATTCTCCGTTTATCAATTAGTATTGGATTAAATCACTTATCCTTAAAACCACAATATAAGTTTAATTGTTACTCAATTTTTAGGGTAACAGTTTGGCGCCTGCCGTGGGGCTAGGGATAATAGTGATTGTTCAGTACTGATTCTGGTAAAACACACTATTTACGCTTGTTCTTGTCAAGAATTTTTTGCTTTCAATTTAAAACATGTAAAACTCACAAAACTCATCCACACACGGAGACAATGGCCTCAGATTCCACGGGGAAAGCGAAAATGTGATTGCTCCAGGAATCAAGGTGCCACAGGCTAATCTCGAAGGATCACCGGCTGTCAACCCAGTCGATGTCAGTTGACACGTTGCTCTAAATGCGAACCTAAGCGCAGACCTCAATGGGAGTGTACGCAGAGAAGGCCGATCTGGTAGCCAAGAAACCCAGGGCAGATGAGACAAAGGAGTCAATCTCCAAGTGATATTCGAGTTGCTTCAGGATCAGCAAGACGCTATTGCTCAGCTACAAAATCAACATAGAGCTCCTAATAGGGCCGAGCCGAAAATTACTCGCCGTAGCTAGTACCAGAAAGGTCGAATGGTAACACATCGGGGACTGATCCTGCGATAATGAAAATGCTCGAAGAGCTCACCAAAAGAACTAAATCAGGAGAGAAGAAATCGAAGCCAATGATTAAAAAAATGAAGACATACAACTCTCGAGTTGATCAGATACCGGGGGAACCGCCGATCTTGAAAGGGATGGATTCAAAAAAGTTTGTGCAAAAGCCGTTTCCTCCAAGCGCGACTCCGAAACCCATTACGAAGAAGTTTCGCATGCCTGACATACCTAAATATAATGGGACAATCGATCCCAACGAGCATGTTACCTCTTACACATGCGCCATCAAGGGTAACGATTTGGAAGATGATGAGATCAAGTCTGTGCTATTGAAACAATTCGGAGAGACCCTTTCGAAAGGAGCAATGATTTTGTATCACAAACTGCCACCAAATTCCATCGATTCATTTTCCATGTTAGAATATTCTTCCGTAAAGGCGCACGCCGGGGCCATAAAGGTCGCAACAAGGAAATCGAATCTTTCTAAGGTAAGACAAAGGGATAATGAAATGCTGAGGGAGTTGCTATCCCGATTTCAAATGGAGCGCATGGAGTTGCCACCGATCACATATGATTGGGCTGTTCAAGCTTTCACCCAAGGGTTGAAGGAACGAAGTTGGATAACATCACGTCAGTTAAAACAAAATTTGATCGAGTATCCGGCTGTAACTTGGGCAGATGTGCACAACCGATATCAATCGAAGATCAGGGTCGAGGACGACCAACTCGGAGCCCCTTACGGTTCGTGCACCCAAACAGGTCGACAATTAAAATTCATAGGGACATCGACAGGGAGCCGAGGTCGAACAAAGACTGATATCATCCATACACCACGGATCGAAGGAACACTGGTCCAGGAAGCAATTTTGCCTGGAATGATCGAAGAAGTGATTGAGGACAGAATTCACGGGGTCTTATGAGCAAAAGTGGTTTTGACAAATATGCCGATCTCACAGAGGCACCTCGGTTATCGGAATATAGCTTTACCATCGATGCATGAGGTATTGTATCGGCAATGGAGAGGATCAAAGATACTAGGTGGCCCAGACCCATACAAACCGATCCTTCCAAAAGAAACCCAAATTTTATGTGCAAGTATCATGGCACGCATGGTCACAGGACCGATGATTGCAGGCAATTAAGGGAGGAGGTAGCCCGTCTATTTAACGAGGGTCATCTTCGGGAGTTCCTCAGCGATCGATCTAAGAATCATTTCAGGGAAAGGGACTTAAATAGGAAAAATGAACAGGAGGAACCGTAGCATGTCATTCATATGATTGTCGGTGGGGTGGACATTCCGCAGGGACCCGTATTCAAATGCACTAAGGTATCGATCACAAGGGAAAACGAACCCGATATTATGTGCCATAAGGCACCTTATCATTCAACGACGAAGAAGCAGAAGGCATTTCTCAGCCCCACAACGACGCTATGGTAATTTCTATCTTGTTAAATAAAGTTCAAGTTAAGCGTGTTTTAGTGGATCTAGGTAGTTCGGCAAATATCATCCAATCGAGGGTCGTGGAGAAGCTTGGGCTACAAGATCAAATCGTGCCCGCATCTCGGGTCTTAAACGACTTTAATATGGCTAGTGAAACAACTAAAGGGGAGATTATCCTGCCGGTGAACGTGGATGGAACCATTCAAGATACCAAGTTCCACGTAATCGAGGGTGGTATGAGGTATAATGCCCTACTCGGAAGGCCTTGGATCCACAACATGAGGGCGGTCCCTTCGACTCTACACCAAATGATGAGATTTCCGACGTTGGACGGTGTAAAAATAGTGTACGGGGAACAACATGCTACAAAGGAAATATTTGCGGTTGATGAGGTAACACCGATCTCGACACTATCAACCTCGGAAAGGTCGAGCATCAAAGGTAAACAGGAATCCAAATAGCAATCACCGCCACCAGCCTCGACCGAATCAGAGAAATAGAAGATAGAAGAAAAATAGGATGATTTTCTGACCCCTCAAACCTTTGTTGTTCCCGAAGATTCTGACGCCACCAAATCAACAGTCGAAGAGTTGGAACAAGCTATACTAATCGAAAACCTACCCAAGAAAAAGGTATATTTGGGAACAGGATTAACCCCCGAACTCAGGAAAAAGCTTATTCAATTTCTTATTGATAACATAGACTGTTTTGCATGGTCCCATTTAGACATGACAGGGATCCCACCGAATATAACAACATATCAACTAAGCCTGGACCCTAAGTTCAGACCAATGAAGCAAAAGAGAAGACCCTAGTCCGAGGAAAAGCACGCATTCATAACGGAAGAGGTAACTAAACTTCTCTAAATAGGGTCCATTCGAGAGGTAAAATATCCCAAATGGTTAGCCAATGTAGTTGTAGTCCCTAGAAAGGGGAACAAACTCAGAATGTGCGTAGATTATAAGGATTTAAACAAGGCATGCCCCAAAGATTCTCTTCCACTGCTTAACATCGATCGCATGATCGATGCCACGGTCGGCCACAAAATCCTTACTTTTCTCGATGCCTATTCTGTGTACAATAAAATCCAAATGAACCCGGAAGACCAAGAAAAGACTTTATTTATCACCAAGTACGGAACATATTTTTATAATGTAATGCCCTTCGGGTTAAAAAAATGCAGGAGCTGCTTACCAACGCCTAGTAAATAAAATGTTCGAAGAACAAATAGGTAAGTCAATGGAAGTTTAGATTGATTACATGCT
Source organism: Nicotiana undulata (assembly GCA_005239495.1). NCBI lineage: Eukaryota > Viridiplantae > Streptophyta > Magnoliopsida > Solanales > Solanaceae > Nicotiana > Nicotiana undulata. The sequence continues at coordinate 4,413 of MDKH01043296.1, forward strand.
AGTTAAGTCCCTGCGCGCAGAGGATCGTTTGGCTCATTTGCAAGAAACGTTCGAGATTTTAAGGAAATATAACATGAAGCTCAACCCCGAGAAATGTGCTTTCGGGGTCGGTTCGGGCAAGTTTCTTGGCTTCACAGTGTTGAAACGAGAAATTGAGATCAAGCCCGATAAAATCAAGTCCATCGAAGACATCACCGCCGTGGATAGCGTAAAGGCCGTGCAACGGCTGGCTGGACGGATAGCCTCTTTAGGTCGATTCATCTCGATATTGTCGGATCGAAGCCACATATTTTTCTCTCTACTCAATAAGAAGAATGATTTCTCCTAGACCCCGGAATGCCAACAAGAATTAGAGGAATTGAAGCGATATCTGTCGATCCCACCCCTGCTTCACACTCCAAAGGTAGATGAGAAACTTTACCTGTACTTGGCAGTATCGAAAATCGCGGTAAGTGGTGTCCTAGTTTGAGAAGAGCAAGGTATGCAATTGCCCGTATATTATGTACGTCGAACCTTTGGAGAAGCAAAAACTAGATATCCACACTTAGAAAAATTGGCACTTGCACTGATAAGCGCCTCTAGAAAGTTAAAACCATAATTTCAATGTCAACCCATATGCGTATTAACCATTTACCCACTTCGTAATATTTTTCACAAGCCCGAACTATCAGGCCGATTGGCCAAATGAGACGTCGAACTCAGCGGGTACGATATCGAATATCAGCTCCAAACGTCCATCAAGTCTCACATTTTAGCGGACTTCGTGAACGATTTCACGCCAACCCTCGTACCCGAAGTTGAAAAGGAACTCTTGTTAAAATCAGGTACATCATTGGGGGTATGGACCCTTTTCACAGACGGTGCTTCGAATGTGAAGGGGTCCAGGCTAGGCATTGTTTTGAAGCCTCCCACGGGTAGCACTATTAGGCAATCTATCAAAACTTCTAAGTTGACTAACAATGAGGCCAAGTACGAGGCCATAATTGCAGGTCTCGAGCTAGTTAAAAACTTGGGAGCAGAAGTCATCGAAGGCAAGTGTGACTCCTTACTGGGGGTGAACCAAGAAAACAAAACCTTCGAAGTTCGAGAGGATATAATGCAAAGGTATTTGGACAAGTTGCAGGTAACTTTGCACCGTTTCAAGGAATGTACATTACAGCATGTACCTCGAGAATAAAACAGTGAGGCCGATGCACTTGAAAATTTGGGGTCATCGGTTGAGGAGGATAAGATCAGCTCGGGGACTGTCGTTCAACTCTCGAAATCCGTGATCGAGGAAGGTCATGACGAGATAAACTCTACAAGCTTAGCCTGGGATTGGAGGAATAAATATATTGAGTACTTGAAAAGCGAAAAGCTCCCATCGGACCCTAAAGAGTCGAGAGCCCTACGAATCAAAGCTGCTCGATTCACATTGGATGAAGATGGAATATTGTACAGGAGAACATTCGACGGACCATTGGAAGTGTGTTTGGGACCAGGGGACACCGATTATGTTCTACGAGAGATCCATGAAGGCACTTGTGGGAACCACTCCGACGTCGAATCACTGATTCACAAAGTCATTAGAGTAGGGTACTACTTGGATAAAGTGGAAAAAGACAAAAAGGAGTTTGTTCGAAAATGTGATAAATGTCAAAGGTTTGCACCGATGATCCACCAGCCCAAAGAACAACTTCACTCAGCCCTATCCCCATGGCCATTCATGAAATGGGGGATGGATATCAGCGGCCCCAGGTAAAGCTAAGTACATTTTATTTATGACTGACTATTTCTCTAAATGGGTTGAAGCACAAGTGTTCGACAAAGAGGTTATAGACTTCACTGGGATCACATTGTGTGTCGATTCGGGTTACCCGCCTAAATAGTGTGCGATAATGGAAAATAATTTATCGGTCGCAAAGTGACGAAATTTCTCGAAGACCATAAAATAAAAAGGATATTATCAACGCCGTATCATCCTAGTGGGAAACGACAAGCCGAATCGACGAACAAGACCATCATTCAAAACCTAAAGAAAAGGTTGTACGACGGTAAGGGGAAATGGAGAGAAATTCTACCCGAAGTCCTTTGGGCATATCGAACAACATCAAAGCCCAGTACGGGGCAACCCGTTTCTCCTTAGTATATGGCTCCGAAGCCTTGATTCCAGTCGAAGTCGGGGAACCCAGTGCCAGGTTTTCACATACAACAGAAGAATCAAATCACGAGGCTATGCATACTAGCCTCGAATTATTGGATGAAAAATGAGAAGCCACACTCGTTCGAATGGTTGTACAAAAGCAACGAATCGGAAGATACTACAATAGGAGAACCAACCTTCGCCACTTCAGAGTCGAGGACTTAATCCTAAGGAAAGTCACCATCTACACCCGAGATCCTAATGAAAGGAAGCTCAACCCAAATTAGGAAGGACCCTACCAAGTCCTCGACATCGTCAGAAAGGGATCTTATAAGCTCGACACGATGGACGGCGAACGACTACCTAATAATTGGAACATATCGCTTATCAAACGGTATTATTGCTAAGGTATGACTTTATCCCTTTTTTCATTTATATATTCAATGCTAACTTACTGCAGGTGTTATATCGAAGACATCGTGACCTCAGGTTTTAAAGCACGCGTTGAACTCATTTTTCCAAATGGGTTTTTTCGAAAAGGTTTTCAACGAGACAACAATTATATGCTACCCGAGAAAAGTTCAACAGTATCCAAAGCTTCTTTACAATCAACCTCGAATACTGGGGGGCATCACTCTTGGATGTTATATTTTTTAAGAAAGTACTTCGTGTCAAAGGGTCACGATAGGGAAACTTTGTAATGGGACAAACGGTCGAATGAAACTATGTTCATATATATTAGTCGAGCCCCGATGGAAAAAAAACGTACTCATGTACAAATTATTCAAAGAAACATTCTTTCCATATCAAATATCTTGTGTCTCAAAGAAAATTTTCTACTATGCGAACTCCATACTTATGATTTGTGAGAAATGGCTCAAGGGCCAAGTGTAAATATACCCCGAACACTCGGGGAATGCCGTCGATTATCGACATATTCGAGTTATATAAACTCAAATTCATAAGACCCCAAAGAGGCACCCCTCGACCAATAGACCAAGGCCATCATTCTCGGGGACTAACACTTTGAACTTGTTCGAAGCGTTATTGGGAAATAAGCCCAAGAGGCATACCCAAAGGCTACGGACAAATTAACTCGGCTCGGAGACGTCCAAATCCCACAATAAAAATAAGCCTTCAAATATTTTGAAAAATTAGTTCAAAAAGGCTACCCTCAGCAAATAATCAAAAGGGCTTCGATAAAATCAGCCCTCGAAAGACCTTAAGAGGTATCAATTTATCCTAACACAAACGTGCTAAGGCACAAAAAGCAAAGGGGTTTCAATCAACATCGAACCCTCGAAAAACCCAATGGGTAGAGAATACATGCTAAGGTATAATGATTTTTTTTACTAAGTCTTTAAGACGAAAAGAGGGAAAAAATAGCCATCTTTCAGAGGCCATATCGGCCCAAACTAAAGAGTCTAAGGGCCAATACACTTAGAGTTCGAGATGCTGTTCTCACTCAATTCGGACCTCAGGGTTCCACTATTCCGAGCTCAAATAAAACTGACTTGAATGTAGCTCGAAGAATCATCACTATTTTATATAAACCTTAAGGGGTATGTTACTGTGAGTTCGAAACTTACTCAAACTCGGTCATAAAAACAATGTAATTATAGCTTCGATCAAGCCATCCGAAATCAAAATCTCGAACATATTATTGATCTCGGGGACCCACCCTCACTTAACTGAAAAACCTAAGGGTTTGTACTACTATAAGTTCGAGCTACTGCTCACTCGATTATATAGGCTGCAAGAACAAAGTTTTCATAAGGCAAAGGCAAAGCAGAATTTATCACAAATCAAAAATCAGAGACAAAACGGAAAGAAAAGGAATTTTTCATATATGCAAAGTATTTACAAAGACCATATAAGGTCTAACACAAAAAACCAAAAAACAGAAGGAGAAAAAATCCTAAGTGCCTAGTCCACTTTGGGAGCCACATCTTTGGGAGCTTCATCTTCATCCACTTCGCTCTCGGATATCCACTCGCAGAGTCTTCATCATCGGAAAGCAAAGCTCCAGCCTCGTCCTCCAACTCCTTCGCCTTCTTGATATCAGCCGAGAGGTCGAATACACGAGCATGTACCTCCTTAAGAGTCTCTCTCCAAGACTGGCTCCTAGCATGCTCGGCGACACGTGACAATCTAACCTCAACAGCATCAGAAATTTCCTTTGCCCGAGTGTTAGCGGCTTCAGCATCGGCTCGGTAGGAGGCCACGAGCGCCTCTGCCTCAGATGTGGCCCTTTCAAGCTCAACGGACAACTTAGCCTCGAGCTCTTCAATCTTCTGGGCCCGGGCCAAGCTCTCCTCCTTCACACTTTGGAGTTGACGCTCAACCAAAGACAGTTGGGCCCGAACCGCATCTTTCTCCGAGGCAAGACGGTCCATGTTCTGCTTCCACCCCAAGGTCTCTGCCTATTTCATCTGGGCCTCCGCACGAAGTTGCGCAACTAATTTGGCCTTCTGCTGAATCTATAGGATCAAAGTGTTAGTCGCCAATTTCAAGTTAATACATAACAAGCTCCCAAAATTGTACATTACCCGTTCGATGAGCTCGGTCTGATCTTGATGAGCTCTTGTCAGTTTGGCTCAAAGGCTCCTGATCTCCTCTTCTTTTTGCACATAGAGGAGTTTGAGGGCGTCTTTCTCCTCTGTGAGATTTTTGGAGGACGTTTCTCGATGGAGCGCCGTAGCTTGTACAAAAAGGAAGGAAATCAGACTTAGAAAAATAAGAACAAACACAAACGTGATAACGTAGGCTATAACTTACTTGGTTCAGAAGTCGCTGAGCCTCGTCAAAAATAAGTGATGCATTCAGGTCGGGAACATCATCGACCCTCGTGAAGTAGCTGTAGAATATATCATCCCCTTCGGGGGCCGTCCCCGCATCAGGGGTCCCCATGGGCCGAGCATCCCGAAACTGCCCTTCAGAGAACGTGGGACCGGGCGGCGAATCATCAATGTTAGTTTCCCCAAGCGAGTCACTTGGGGCATTCTCTTCTCTTTGAAGGGACTCAGAACTAGACCCTTCGGGCACACCCTCCGGTTGTTCATCCCGGCGGGAGGAATCATCAACACCCGATGACTCGGGGACTCTGCCCGAACCTTCCTCCGAGACCTCCTCGGTCCCTAACTGAACCTCCTCAACCGTCACCAGCTAAGCAGTCTTCGAAGCTTCAGTGCTTCCCCTCTTCCGAGCCACCAACAGGCAGTTGGCATCTTTTCCCTCCTCGTATTCCTGTCGTAGTGTTTGGACTACATCGGCAGACGGAAAGGCGGGATCGGTCTTCAACTTTCAAGCCATGCTTTTCCTAGGCTTTGGAGTATTTGGAGGCGAGGCCCTTCTCCTTTTCTTTTTCTTAGTCGGCTTGGGGATCTCCTCTTCCCCGGGTGGAGGCGGCCTCATGAAGAAATTGTCTCTGAGAGTTGTATGGGAGAAAATCAAGTTAGAATGGAATATTTCACAGGAAAGCATCAAACATAGACAAAGGAACTTACCGTGATTTTTGGCCTCCCATTGACCCTTAGCCAAATTGCGCCACGAGTGCTCAGCATACGAAGAGGTTGAGGCCAGTTGTCGAACCCAGCCTGCGAGGTTCGGGACCTCACCATGAAACAAAAGGGAAGCTACACCATGAAGAAGAATATAGATCAGAAAGAGTAAAGAAAGTAAAATAGTAAGCAAATGCTATCGGTGAGATTATACTTACGCTTCATGTTTTATTCTTTTGGGAATGACATCTTCTCGGCGGGGATTAAGCCGGAGGTCCTGACTCGGACAAACTGACCCATCCATCCTTGGTCCTTGTCCTCGTCTATGCTCGATAATAGCCCCTTTGTAGCCCATCGCTGAAGCCTTATCAATCTGCCTCGATAAAGACGGGGGTTGTATAGCCTGATAAGATGATTGAGGGTGAAAGACATCCCCTCGACCTTGCTCGAAAAGAATCTGAGCAAAATGACAATGCGCCAAAAAGAAGGGTAGATCTGGCCAATGGTTAGCCGATATTGGCGGCAGAGGTCGAGTATGACGGGATAGACGGGACGCAGTGTGAAATGGTAAGTATACACACTTAAGAACCCTTTCACGTGAGTGGTGATGTCCTCCTCAGGGGTATGAATCACCACTTCTTTATTCTCCCAGTGGCAGTCTTTTTTCACCTGCTCGAGATCGCCTTCGGATATCGAACAAATGTATCTAGACATGGGCTCACATTGGCCAGTAACCGAAGAGGGTTTTTCGACTTTGAAGTCGGAAGTAAGTTTGCATGGCCCGGGAATGCACTCTTCAATGCGCACCGGCGTTTTGTCATCGGCCGACCGCGATGAGGAGGCCTTTTGTTTTTTGAGGAACATTCTTTGATGTTTTGCCATTGCTATATAAGGTTTAAGAGAGAAGAAAGAAGAATTTGTGTTTTAATAAGAGATTGGCAAACGGAAACTAGCAAAGATGATGAACTTGAAGAGAATAGAAGAGCTTTTAGAGAGTAGAAGAAGTTTTGAAAGTAAAGTTTGAGAAGATTATGAAGGTGATCTATTTATAATGGCCATTTTGACGGTTTGAAAGCACTAATGGCCGACCATCAACTGGCATTAATTAATTACCTTGGGAACTGTGCAGACACGTCGCTTCAATCACTTCTGTTGCTTACGTCACAAGATTGACGTCATAATTGATCGAGGTATTAAATCGGAGTCTCAAGTTCGTTTCTTCTCGTTACACTCCAAAAAATGAGGGGACTATCTATATACGGTCGAAATCGTACATACCCAATTTCATTGGCAGGGGAGTTACCTCGAGGGTAGCTCCGTAATAGATCAGGCTCGAGCTCGAAGATTAAACATTGAACCTGGAGAACGAAGTGTTCATTGAGATCGAGGCCAACAACAATCGAAACCAAACATGACTGACTTCGAGTAAGGCGTAATAACGGAATAGCGAGATATAGTAACCAATCAAAGATCACGACGAAAATCCCGGAATAGATCAATTCAAAGCGGTTATTGATGTCAATCGTGGGTTTATTTCCGTTATTATAATTGTACCTATTTAATATTCCTCTATAATATAAAGAGGGATCTCATTCATTTGTAAGCATATCATTATTCACTGATAAGAATACACACATACGTTGCTCTCTTTGTTTTACTTACTGTTCATCACTGTTTGTTCCATTCTTTATTGTTATTATTATTCAACCTTGAGGTTATCTCGAATCGAGGTCAAGGCATTGCTCACAAACTGATTTGATCTATTTGATTGTCCAATTTACATACTTAATTCTCCGTTTATCAATTATATTGAATCAAATCACATATCCTTAAAACCACAATATAAACGTAAGTTACTCAATTTTTAGGGTAAACATTGATAATACATTTTGACTCCAAACCGGTTCAAATCACCTCCAATCTCTCTCACATATTGTATATTGCCTCATTTATGTGTTTCAAACAAACTCTGATCATACCCATTTGGAAAATAATACCTATATTATTTGAATGTTCTATACCAATAGTAACTTCTTATGGTTATTTTGGTAGCATGACGTAATGTCTAATTATTAAGTAGTGTCTATTTGTGGCTATTCCTGTAGTTTGCCCTTATTTTAAGCTTGACTTAAATTTTTTGAATGTTCCAATAAATTTTATAACCCACATAGAGTAGTAACTCAAATAAAGCCTAAAGCAAAACAAAATCAATAGTAATACTAACAAAAGAAATCCAATTCAACATTAAAAATGACTATAATGTTGAATATCTATTTTTTTTAGTTTTGCATTGGTTTAGATAGTGAAATACATAACTTCATTTTATTTTTGCTTTACTATTGAGACATGTAATTAATACATACTAGTCTCAGGATACGCGCTTTGCGTGTGTCCCCGTATCAATGTAAACAATTTTGCAGTATCACATAATTGTTTTTAAAATAATATAGTTGAGTTATAAAATTAAAATTAAATTAAAAAGTAAAGTTACTAAAATAATAAATATTAATTGCATTTAGCTAGCTCTATAAGAAATAAGGAGATGTTATTCGTTGAAATGAATGCAAGAAAATAATAAAACAACAACAACAACAACAACAACAACAACAACAACAACAACAACAACAACAACAATAATAATAATAATAATAATAATTCATTTAAAATATATTTTGGTCTACTTGATCCATATTACTTTAAATTTGCATTTTAATCTATTTTTCTCTTGATACTTTACCATAATTGATTTTTCACTTTTATTGATTCTTTAACTGCCAGTTTGCTTGATCTTATGGAAACAAATTTATATAATTAAGAGATTTGTCAACTAAAAACTAATTTTACTTAGGTGAAGAATTTGAAAAATAATTGAAATGTATTTTTTTGTGAATAATTAATTTAAATACTTAATTATTTATTCTTATCATTAGAGTAACTTAGATTTTGTTGATTCAAATTCTTATAATTAGCACATCCCAAATTTTAACTATTGAACCGTAACTTGAGAAAAATTACACTTATGTCACATTGCTAAAACATTGTTTTTATATATAAGGTAATTTAAATTAGTTTTAAAGTCCAAAATCAATTAGCCCAAAATAGTTTCTATGATCTTCCGCTAGATTTGGTACCATCACGGAACGTACATGTGTTAAGTACAATTTTGATTAAGGCGAGTAAGGAGTTAATTAAAATTTTAGTTGATGTTAAATCCCAAATATTAAAAATCTAATATGGAATGTATTGTAGTTATATTAAATAATTCAGAAAAAGAAATTATTTATATAAGGTAAAATCTTAATTGGATACTCCTAAATATTAAAACTTCATACATAATCAAACAAAGAACTAAGTCTTAAATATTAGGAAAATAATTTGAATTACTATTTTGTCCAATATAAAATTTATTTTTAAAGGGTAAAAAAAGAAATATATTTCACTAATAGTTTCTTCGTAACTTTTAAGATAATACTAGTCTCTATGAGTGCTTTGGACGTATGACCCAACTTCCACGGTAATTATTACATAATTCGTATCCAACGTAATTGTCACGACCCAAAATCCATAAGGTCGTGATGGCGCCGGACACCACTGTCAGGCAAGCCAATCATTTATTAATAGAAGTAAAATTCCTATTTTAGCATTTTCGAAATCGTTACTTTTAATTTTTAATACTTAACATCTAGATAGAAATCCATTTCGTAGGAAAAACAACAGTTCATTTATGTAAAACACAACCCAAATACATTTTTCAGAACCCGGTGTCACAAGTGCATGAGCAGATTCTAAGAATTTATAAAAATACTACAAAACTTGTCCGAAATACAAATTTGGACAAGGAGTTTAAAATAAAATACAATACATAGAGGGAGACTCTGTCAACTGCGGGACGCCTCCGGATAATGCAGCACGTCTAAGTCTCCAAATCAACCACCACTGAGGGTGTACCTGTGCAACAAAAATGCACAACAAGTGTAGTATGAGTACAAAAATAACGTGTACCCAGTAAGTATCCCGCCTAACCTCAGAGAGGTAGTGGCGAGAGGTCGAATTGACACTTGCTATAAGTCAGTCTAGCATAACCTAAGTGATAGGCTAAGCATGAGTATCATAATCAATTAATCAAATAACCAGAGATTCGAAAACATCGATACATATCAATTCTTTCCCCATTTTTCCACAGAAATCTTCTTTCTTTTAAACTGGAAAATTCAAGATATACATAGGACATTAAACTTGTACAAATCATAGGAAAATACGCAGCATTCATCATGTGCAACAAATATACCGTGGGTCGAACGACGCGGACCAACAATAATAAACTGTGTACTGCCGAAGGGTCGAACAACCCGAACCATAGATGCATCTATTTTTCCCGCTCGCGAATCGATCATGCGACGCGATCAACATAATAATAATAATACGGCTAGCCTGCTCGCGAATCATACCTGCGACTCAGGTGCTCATACGTACACGTATTCACATAAAGGAAATTCATATTTTTATCCAAGAAGACAGTTTCTCAAAGAAGTAATAAAAATCTCTTTAGTTAGACATGACGATAATATTCGCAATACATTTTTCTAAAAATTAGTTTGCCAAGTTTAACAATATTCAATAATATGCCCTTGTCAGGAACATAATAATCCACATGGAAATTCAATCCTCTTTCCAAATAATTGAGAAAAGTATACTCCAACATTTTTAAGAAATTAAATTATCAATTCAATAGCATTTTCAGCCTATTATTATGACAGGATCACATGTACAACACGTAAAGCATGCTAGTGGGTCCTAGACTACCCGGACATGGCATAACAGTAGCTACGCACGTACTCCCGTCACCTCGTGCATACGTAGCCCCCGCAAATATATTTATTTAGTTCACCTAGGGGGGACAATTCCCCCTCACAAAGTTAGAAAGGAGACTTACCTCGCTCCGAAATTCCATAAACGGCCTCCAAGCCTTCCCGACGACTCCAATCGATGCACAACGCTCCAAAACTACCCAAATGATGATAAACCAATGAAAATATACTCAGTTGTTTGCTAAAAATTCAGATTATATAATTTTCCAACTCTGCTTAGTGAAATGACCAAAATGCCCTCGGGCCCACATGCCCGGATGCCAAAATTTCTCGAAGATAAACTCTACCCATAGCTTTACTAGCTCAAATATACAGTTTACTCCTAATTTCATGCTCAAATTCGTGGTTAAATCCAATTTATCAAGTTTTTAGGTTTTCTCCAAAATTCCCGAATTTTCCACCATTTTCATGTTCAAATCCATGTAAAAATCTTGTATTTAACTTAAAAAAAACATAAAGAAGTTACTTACCCTGTGATTCATGACGAAAATCTTCCCTTGAGGCTACTCCAAAATCTCCCAAACCAAAGAAGAAGTGAAGAAATGACCAACAATCTCGGTTTTAAAATATTCAGCCCAGGTCGTTTTCCGCACCTGCGATCCAACAACCGCACCTGTGATTCCGCAGGTGCGACCGAACCTCCGCACCTGCTGCTCTCCTCAGCTCGAGCCAAGTCCGTACCTACGACCCATAACCCGCACCTGCGACCTCGCAGGTGCGGAGATACCATCACACCTGCGCTCCCAGCCGGACCCCCAAATTCTTCGCACCTGCGGCCAAAGCCTCGCAGGTGCGGTCGCACCAGACACCAGCAGCCTTCAACCCTTTTTCCAATTTCAACTTTGATCCGTTAGCCACCCGGGGTCCACCCGAGGCCCCCGGGACCCCGTCCAATCGCACTAACCTATCCCAAAACATAACACGGACTTGCTCGAGCCCTCAAATCACATCAAATAACGCCGAAATCACGAATTGCGCTCAAATCCAAATCTTTAAGACTTAAGAAATTTCGACTTCCACATCCAATGACGAAACATGTCAAATCACATCCGATTGACCCCAAACTTTGCACACAAGTCGTATTCGACATTACGGACCTGCTCCAACTTTTGGAATCGCATTCCGGCCCCAATATCAAATTTTCCACTTCCGGTTGGATTCTTAAAAAACCTTCAATTTTCTATGTTTAGCCAAATGGCTTCAAAATGACCTTCGGACATCCGAATTCATTTCCGATCGTGCTCCCAACTCCAGAATCACCACATGGAGCTATTCCCAGACTCGGAATCCCAAACAAACGTCAATATCTCTGAAATTCTCTTCAAGCCAACTTAGGAAATTCCTTCAAAGATGCTAACTTCCACATTATACGCCGAAACGCTCCCGGGTTATCCAAACCCCGATCCGGACATACACCCAAGTCCGAAATCATCATACAAACTTACTGGAACCTTCAGATCCTGATTCCGAGGTCGTTTACTCCAAATTCCAGTCTGAGTCGATTCTTCCAACTTAAGGCTTCTAAAATGAATATTCTCCTTTCAATTCAACTCCGATCTTCCTGAATTTCAATTCCGACCATACGCACCAGTCAATATACCTGAACTGAAGTTGTTCATGACTTCCAATCGCTGAATGATGCGCTAGAGCTCGAAACGACCGGTCGGGTCATTACAGTAATAAACTTTAATATTTTCTTTTTCTAAAATTTAAGTACACGTAACAAGAGAAAGGAGAAGGAAAATTCCAAACCAAAAGGATGAAGAAAGTGAAAAATACATGCAATTTATTTTTGTGTCCTCGGTTGATAAGGAAAAGTATTTCCCTCCAAAATTTATGGGAAGGAATTACGAATGTAAAGATAATTTCAACGAAAATATCTCATACTTCGAACCATATAACCTTAATTTTCATCTTCTTGATTTCCTCAATCAATCAGTGGAAAACTATATATTCACTTAAATAGGACTAATGTTTTGGTAAATATACCAATATAAAATAAATGGTTCAACCAGGACATATCGCAAGCATAACAGAGATACCGATGTGATATTTACTTTAAAAATGCAATCATTTAGTAATATTAAAGTTCTATGTCGGACAAAATTATGTAAAAGAAGATGAATTAATCTTTGAAATTTAAAGGTAAACTTGCCAAATTTATTAAAATATAGTAGCACTTTCCAAGAAGGAATTAAATTGTGTTCTAAGAAAATACTTTCCTAAAATAAATAAGTTTTTTATTATTATAAAGGACTCAAAAAAATTGAGTAAATAATTTGTATGGCCGTGAACTTAATTAATAAGCAGGAAACGTGATCGGATTAGAATCCCATGCAAAAATGATTAATATTTCAATTTTATTCAATATGAAATTGTATTTTGAAGAAATAATTTATTTTTTGAAGATCATAAAAATCGATTAAGATTTCACAGTGGAAAAAGGTAATTTACGCTTATTTCCTTGAAAACCTTAGACAAAGCCTTATATAAACAAACACTTAAGCCATGACTTTGGAATATAACTTTTACACCATATAGGATTTGTATCCGAAAGTGCAGTAAAATGAGAATTTTCAGTTTCCTTGGCTAAATAACCAACTGAAGTAATATATGGATAGTTAATGCAAGACTGGGATCTAAAACCGAAGACATACTTTTACGTTTCTGAACACTAATTTTGAAGAAAAGTTAAATATAAAGGGTATAAAATTCGATTAATATTTCAAAGTTATTTTGGTTGTTTAACATTTAACATAAAATATTCGTACTTTTATAATAATATAGATAGATAGCCATACTTATTTTAGCATGACTTAGTACTTTTACATTATGATCATTTTTATTATGGCTTACAATTAGCGATATTAATTTTATGCAATTTCATTATCATTATTGTTGTATAATGTCATGATTTCATCTCACATTTTGTATTATTTTCTTGGTGAACACCTTATATTGTTATATCTCACTAGACTAAAGAACTATTTGGAGTGCAAGTTATATGTTTTGTGCTCTAAAGACTTTAGAGAGAAAAAAACTGAAAAAACTCCCCAAATCGAAAAACCTAAGAAAAATTGAGATTGAAAAATCCAACTTTTGTTGATCTCATTGGTTTATCAGTTGAAATAATTATAAGAAAATACACATGACTTCACACCATAATAAAAAATGGCCCATATTTTTAAGTTTTACCGGACCTAGCCCATATTGTACATATTTTGAAAGCACTAGCAATTCAAAGTATGTGTTCTTATGACCATTTCTTCTAAAAGCTATGGAATTAAATCTGTGTTCTTACAACCATTGCTTTCACTCTCTCGTCTTCTCACATCTTTTACATATGCTTCAAGGGGCCGTATATTTTCTGCTTCTCCTCTTGTGTCACCTAGTTACAATGTAAGAAAATTGAAGAGTAGAAGTCCACCATTGAAGACCACTCAAAGCTTTGTTTTCGAAAATGACTTTTTTTGAGTTTGTTAGTTTTTTGGATGGGTGTTGTTCCAATTGACTGAAAATATCAAAAAGAGTTCAAAATTTAAATTTGTAGTGATTTGGAGTAGATTTGAGCAAGATTTGAATCAAATTTTGTATAATCTTGTATAATAGTGTATATGAGTGTATAAACACATTTTATACACTTTTATACACATTTATACAACCGTCTGTATACGGATTTCTTCCACGATTTTCAGTTGCAAATCTTGTTTAAAACCAGTCCAAATCTCCATTAAATGACTTCAAAATTTATATACAACCTCCTTATACTAATTCTAACAAGTCTAAATAACGCCCACTCCAAATTTCTCACAAAATCAAATTTGGAATTTAAACCACATATTTAAGCTTGTTATAAATCTAATTTTCACCACCAAATGGATTTGGTTTGTTGAACTAATATTTGAGTCACAGTTACTGATTCGAAAATTAACTTAAAAGCTTGAGAATCTTTTTTAAAAATTAAATAGTAATTTTGAGAACCTATTGGAGTTGGATGTTGAATCTTAGTCTATTATTTTTGAGCTAGTTGGTTGTAAATTGAAATATGGGTTATAAAATTAAAAAGGTGGAAGTCTAGTTGTTCTAATGTGAAATTTTCCCTTATTAATTTAAAAATCCAACATAATTGATTTGACTTATAATTATAAAACTCGAACCAACTTGACCTAAGCACCCCTAGTCTTTATAATCCATAGAAATAATTCACTTAGCTTTTAAACTAAAAAAATCTCAAATATGAAAGCCTCTAACAATTCAATAAGATGACTATTATAACTACTAGTAGAGCTAAAACATCCATAACGAGGCTAAAACAAACAAATTGAATAGTGGTAATAAGCAAGGTAACAACACATTCTTGATCTTCCTCACACAATAGCACAACCCTGAGGATTATCGTCACTAAAATAGCTAGGTGGGTAAGACATCGGCGGCGGCGGTGGCTCACCATATTCTGGTGGATGCGGCTGAGACGGTGGCATAGGTGGTGGTGGTGGATATCCATTTGGAGGTGGTGCACGGGGATCATTGTAATTATAATAATAGTCATCAGCATAGTCACGGAAATTAATCCTATAAGTCCTTGACTGTTCCATCTCAATGTTTCTTAACCGACGCATTCTTGAAAGTCTCTCCAAGTCATCCCAATTATATCCTCCTCTCATTTGGCGCTGCTGCGGCGGCGGTGGCGGCTGGCGGTGATAAGGATCATTCAGGTGGCGACTTGGTCGTGCAACTATTTCCCCTGGTGGTTGAAGCTCTGGTGGCCTCCCATCCGACTTGTAACATAAAGAAAAGTTTGCATATATTACAGAAAATCATGAATCTAATATATCTAAATATAAATTTTGAGTTAAATTTTTACAGACGGAAAAGGTAATAAAAATTACGTGGCCACCTAAAAGATACTTATATATAACCATTCATAAAAGTGGAATTATTAGTAACTTAAAAATATGAAAAATATCTATCATAACAAGTTAAGATATACTTTAGTAAAAACAAAAAAAGTTAAGACATGCTGTATGACAAAAATTATTTATATTGTCAATCAATATAAGTTAAATACATAAAACTTTAGGGTTCGAAAATGGCATCAAAATTACTCTATGATGAAACAGCCAAAGTTAGATGTTATGGTCCAAATTAAATAATGTCTTTATGCTCTTTAAAATTCGTGTGCACACATTTATTGTTAACAAGTAACTTTTTAACAATAAAACGTTGTATGTATTTTGTTCTAACATATACCTTATATTTTAGTTTAAGTACAAAATTGTTTTTTCTTTTTCATGGAAGAAAGATGGATTCATAGAAAAATTTGCACAGGAGAGTATAATAAGTGAAGAGCATTTTTACCTCAGGACCATCCATAATTAGCTTGTAAAGTTTTGGAGTAACACAAAATTATAGCAGCTGTGTGTTACCCTGCAGATCTCACCTATAGTCTATAAAAAAGGGAGGTTGTTAAAAAGGAAAGTGCATCAAATATAAAATTCATTTATTTATAATTACTATAGAAATATTTAATTTACATACGGATAATAGCAAAAAAATTACAAGTTGGAATTTGCAAGGGATGGAATTTCTTTGATGTAATACAAACTAACAAGAAGAGTAAAAATATTAATCGAAGAAAAATTCATGTATTGTAAATAAGAAATTAAATTGTAAGATGAGAAAAAAAACACTCAGTTTTTTTTTAGTCTGACTACAATCAATATGTATAATCGATTTGCACAGACGTTAAAGAACAAAAAAAGTATTCCATGTATAATTTATTCCTTTAGAAAACTATAATCAAACATCTTATTACTACAAAATTATAACTACTTCTCCTTTTAGTGAAGAACCATGTTTGTTAGTTCATAAAATAATATCTTATCGCATATAATAATCAAACATCAGCCGAAGCAATCATTAACTAATTATATAAAAGCGGATTAACTTCGTAAGTAATTTGAAAAATCAGTTCCATCGTCTAAATGATATGAGACATGGAAAAAATGATAATACACAGACTAACTGCATAAACTAAAACAAAATACGAGTGAATTATGCAATTATAATGGTAAAGAATTACCCTTTATGATCGAAGTTGCATGAGAGGCTTTCAATGAAGACGACTACTAAAGTTAGGGTTCATATATAGTTGTGTATATAAACGATTAATTGATACTACAATCGACCTTGATTAATTTTGGGAAGAATATCTCCGAAAATATTTGGCTAATTATTGATAATAAGGAAAGAAACATTGTAATTTTGGCTTCCATATTTAAAAAAAGAAAGAAAGTATGATATCACCAAGATTTCTCCTAATCTCTACCATTATGATTCTAACGGAAGGAAAATTAGAGAACTTCTTTGGGATGACTTCTTGTCTTTTTCTTTTCTCTCTTTTTCGTGTTTTTATTTTCTTTTTCCAGTCGGACAAGATCTTATTTTATCTTTCAATAGGAAAAAAGAAGATTTCAAAATTAATGATATCAAAATTGTCAAAGAGAGAGCACACAAAAATATCACACAATAATCAAACGGTTCGCAACTAGCTATACCTTAAGAGTGTCTATATTCCAACCAATTTAACTTATGTGGAATTTGTTAGACAGCTAAAAGCATTTGTGGTCAGTGGTAACATTGGGTACTCAAAATATGTAACCACTACCCTAGAACGAATGAATTAAAATAACTCGTTCAATCCTTTGTATTTGAAAAGAAAAAAACTACTCAGTTTCATCTTTTGGGTAAATACTTACTCAGATCGAATATTTATACAAAATCAGGTGTATCTTCAGTATTTTGGGTAAATACTTACTCAGATTCAGTATCCAAGAATAATAGCGGCGTCGTTAGTGGCATATCTTCCAACCTATGGTTTCTAGGTATCGAGAGGTCTGTTAAGAGAGTAAAGTAGAGTTAGAGACGATGTGATGTCTCGCTTGATGTTCTAAAATAACATAAGGAAATCTATGGTGTAAGCAAGTTAAAGAAAGGTTGCGAGTAGTATAAATAGATATGTGTAGGTCATAAGCTAAAGTATGATAGAGCGACAAGAATTTAGGAAGACAAGAGTAAGGATAAGAAAAAGCGAGTGAGATGGTGACAAGAATAGGTAAGGCCTCGGGATTAAGCCCATCAAAACAAGAGAGCTGATGGTTTCCGTAAGTTATAGAATGCTCAGTAGAGCATGAATGAACTCAGAGGAGTCAAAGACTAGGAGCATTTAGAAGAGATGGAATCCTGCCCTGGTAGTAGAATAAGGGTGTAATTATGATAGATAAGAGAATGACGTTTAGGCCTTCGATTAAGTAATGATTCATAGAGAAGGGATTTCATGAATTGCACCAGATTAGAATATTACCCCCCCCCCCCCATAAGATTAACCACGTAGGGATGCCATGAAATGCGGTTATTGAAGTATAATATCGCCCCTAGGTGGATCAGAAAAATCACTTCAAATGTTCCTCGATGCAACGTGAGCCCTAGTGACAATGTATTAAGTAAGAGGTTTCAAGTTATCAGTGGTAGATTGTAGATCAACATTGAGGTGAATCAACAATAAATGGATAAAAGTTACAAAGTATGACATGAGATTAGGTCGTCATTCTTAAGATGAACAGTAATGAGGAAGCATTAAAGGACTTAGATTTATTCACATAGGATAAGCAACGAGAGTAACCTAGAGTTTGGTATCAGACCTCAGTAACGATAAATCGAAGTAAGAATTATGATATAGTATGACCTATTTAGATATAGTAAAACCATAGACGCCTAGAGGACAACTTGTCATAATTATGTACATGTTCACAAAGTGAAGCCTAAATATTGGCTAAAAGATGGAGGAAAAAGGAAAGAAGAGTCGCACATGCGCACTGATAGGCTATAATTACGTATTTTAGTCGCTTATTACACTCTAATTTACTGCACTTTAATTGAGTTTGAGCTTTAATCGCTAGTGTTTTGCACTAATTGTGTGTTTTATGCCTTGTAGAAGTGATTCCGAGCTATATATAGATGTTATAGAATGAACTCAAGTGATTTGGAGCTTTGAATTCTGAGTAAAAGCCCAAGAAATTAAGCCGGGATCGTGTTCGGGGGTCAAATTTGATAGTTAAGAACAAACGAAGACTCGAATAGGTATATTGCGCACTGTCTAGTAAAATGGACATAACCTTTTTCTCCAAATACCATTTGGGCTATATAATATATGGTTGGAAAGATAACTCAAATGGCTACAACTTTTATGTTTTACGTGTTTCCAAATTCCAAACGGAACAGGGTGAAAACCTTGGTCGAAACCGCGACCGCGGACCTGGACGCGGGCTGAAGCAGTGTACTGGTAAATGACCGGGCCCGCGCCGGATTTGGCCGCGGCCTCGAGCGTCCAGGCTTAAAAAAGGGTCTTTTTTTGCGTAGGAGAAGGTATAATTGTTTAGGCCCGACCCTACTTGGTATATATACATGGAAAAACGGTATTTTTGAGGGATTGGACATATTTTTGACACAAATTCGACCTAAGGAGGCAGAGACACAATAGGAGCAAGGCGGGAAATTCTTCTACGAGTTTTTCCTTCCTCTTCCTATTTTCCATTGTTGGTAATGAATTTTAGTATTGTAGTTTTACATACTATTATGAATAGCTAATTTGTTATCAAGGGTTTTGATGGAACCTTTTGTAGGATAAATTCTTGTTATGTTTTTATCTAATTGAGCCGTTGGATTTCTCTACTTGTTCAACTACGTGTTTATTATTGTTGATTGAATGGTCATCGATTGACTGTGCCTATTTATTATGTGTTGCTTGAGAAAGGATACTGTATTGGGGAAAAATAGACTCGCCATGTGGGTCTATTAAATGGCAACACGTGTCAGCAAAGCTTGGAGAAAAGTGAAGAATGGCATGTAAAGATGATATGCGAAACACCCTCGGGACCAAACATATTCATACCGTGCCTGATAGCCTCGGAAAAGGTCATCATAAATAGGTCGGAACAGGTGCGGGAGAATATCTCATAATTACAAATGAGGAAGGAATCAATTAATCCCGGATTATATGGGATTTATCATTACTCCATCAGTTACAAATCAATTATGTAACGTACAATAAATGCAATAAATGATTGTAACGGTCAGAACAAGGCAATCAATTGCAAGATTGACTCAACAGGCACGAGATTGACTCAATATGCACGAGATTGACTCAGCAGGCACGAGATTGACTCAACAAGTACGGGAGTGACTCATCAGCCACGTGATTGACTCATCAGTCACGGGATTGACTCATCAGTTATGGAATTAACTCATCAGTTACGGAATTAACTCATCAGTTACGAAATTCCAGCATTTACACAACTGTTACAAGTCTTCCAAAAGTAATGGATGGGTTGAGTAAATGCTCATAATGGACCCATTATTCAAGGAGAATGGTTACTTAGATTTATCCCTATAAATAGACATAGTTTTATCACAATCAGGGGGATCAAACTTTCTTCTCTACAATTCTATACATTGTAATTCATATCATCTTGCTTCCAAGTTAGCCATAGTTTGGCCCTTCAAGCTCCGTTTGGCTCAACATCCTATCAAGGATTATTCAATAAGAATTATATCTTCTCTGCTTTATTTTTATTATATTGTCTGTCATTGAGTTTATTTTCCACTTCTCTATCACGTTGTATTAACAAAAATTATATCTTTCGGATTGAATCGGTTGCTTGTGGCCCATCATATAAAATTATTGCTTTGACCTTGAAAACTATTTTTTCGGTTAAACAGATTGGTTCCGTTGCCGGGACCTCAAGAAAATTTTCTATTCATCCAAAGATACTAACAATTTTTGTTGATACTTGCTTGCTTTCAGTTTAAACCTTCATCATGGCCGAAATTTACCAATCAACACAATTGAGGACAACCAAGCTTGAGATGGCTTTACAACGAGAAAGGATAAGGCAATAATAGCTATGATACTGATATATAAGCAACAAGAAGAGAAAAATAGAGAATGTACATCGGCATATTGGTACCACAACTATTAGTACCGAAACTTATTAAAGACTCTATGCCAAATAGTACCGAGACATGAAGTTCAGATACATCAGGTAATTTTAATTTGCACAATTTAGTTCTAACTTGACAGAAACAGATCAAGGAACAAGAGGAGCGGATAGAACACCTCCGGGAATTCCCGCCTATCCCACGAGAATGATATGCAACACCGAGCTTTAAATGGAGAAAGGCACGGATGTTCAAACGAAAGTCAAAAATAGGTCCGAGAAAAGAGATACAGGATTTTCTTCACGGGCTGAAAAGGATCCGAACCTTCCCGAACAGGTAAGGAATCACCTTGATAAATTGAAAATTTCTACAGGAGAAGAATGAAGGTTAGGAAAAGCATGGGTAAAACACCCACGAGATTGTTTACAACGATACCGCACCTGACAACTGGAAAAGAAAAGATAGGTGCGGGATGGATAATTGAAGACTACGAGGAAGAAGGTTCATTAATAGCCATGGACAACTACACAAATAATTTCGGATACAATCATTGAACCGAAAGAATAAAAAGACACGAGGTCAAATGCTGAAGAACTAGAAACTATCATTGGCTTCCCAAATAGGAAGGTTTATGCTGGTCGAGACTTGACACCGAGTTTAAAGGAGAAAGATGATTGCTAGTATGCCACATTGTCTCGGATGTCTAGGCTTGAATTAGCTGGGGGAATCAGAGCAAAAGTATTGATTTGACGACTGATCAAATCCAAGAAAACTATGCAGCCCAAGAAAATCAAGTCGGATGTGTTAGTCTCGGGTCTACTGCTGATATCATTGACTCCAGAAGCAACTCTAGACTCTTATTGAGAAATATCATTTCTGGATCAAACAGTAACAGGATCGAGTCATCCCTTATCTGGGCGATCCCTGATCTATCATCAATTAAAATGAAAATGAGGTAAGTCCGACTAATTTAATTTTGGCATAATAACTTCATTGATTACTTGCAGAATGGGACTTTACCCACAGACAAGCACGCTCTCGATAACTCTGAGTGTGTCTCATCCGGTACTGCCTTGTTGAAGGAGAATCATATTTGAGAATATTCAAGGCTCCAAAAGCTAAAATGCCACATGTACCAAACAAACAAAATATATGACGCGAGAAATCTACAAAGAAAGCCGTAAAAATACTCCGGTAATAAGGCAAGATATCGCATGATCCTCGACAACATTTTGGAACCTCCGTAGTTCCCGGCCAGAGTAAGAAATAAAGAAAGAGTTGTGGTACTGTCTCTATGCTTTAACTGGACCATTTGAAAGTCCATCAACAAATGGCTATCCTATCAGAGATTATTAAACTGGGGACTGTCAAATTATAATCCCAGTATTTGAGTTCTCATACCTCAAAACTCAAACACTAGGGAGATCACTTATACTTGAAGATTAGTCAATCCGACTTAACATTATAAGAAGTGATTCAGACAATCGATTGCTTTGGGAGATAAATTTCTAAGAGTATTCTGACATTATTTATCACAATCTCAACTCAGTCAGTTGTATTGCTCATATCAAG
Organism: Nicotiana undulata; assembly: GCA_005239495.1. NCBI lineage: Eukaryota > Viridiplantae > Streptophyta > Magnoliopsida > Solanales > Solanaceae > Nicotiana > Nicotiana undulata. The sequence goes on from MDKH01043296.1 coordinate 26,471, forward strand.
CATAAACACTTCAAACAGTGTTGAATGAGATCTTCAAAAATGCATATACTTCTCTTACACAAAAAGGATCAAGAACTCCATGTCGAGTCAAGAATCCCACGATAATAAACAAGGCTTTTATGTTCAAGTCAACATAAATGTATGCAAATATGCCATCAGAATAAAGTTCACTTTGAACAAACACATGGCTTATATTCGGTTCAGCAACTAGCATTCAAGTTAAAAAGCCTTTCTTAATGTCTAATTATATTATGACTCGAATCGGTTATCCCGAACATCTCAAATATTATTTTGGACATGTGTCCCTCTCTACTTGGAAGTATGTTCATATACTCCAATTTGGATTCAAAATCCAATCAGATTTAGTGTCTCTTCAAGACAAATATACTAAGATCTATATTTATTTGGGATCAGTATTCCCTCAGACTCAATGACTTACCGAGATCAATACTCCAGGAAATCCTACCAGGATTAATACTTCCACAGACTAAAAGTCAACTCAGATCAATCGATCCTATTTACGCATGAATGAAAAGGAGACGTCCTTTTCGTAGCGTTTAAATATATAAAAGGGCCTCTTTTATTTAGAAGATATACACCTAAGGGTGCAACATTAAGACATTGCACATGTAACTATGCAACCAAATATATATTTCAAGTCTGTAAGACTAAATATGAGCACTCAAGTAAACTCATTAAGTGCCATGAAAGTTAGTACTCAGATAAATTCCCTAAAGTACCAAATGATGATATTAGACCCGAAAGACACGAGGAAGTAACTGAATTCCCGGTCTAGGTCCCAACCCTTTTGATGAAATAAAAAGGGTTAAGCAGTCATCATCTAAAAACTATATACCTTCAAGTCCCTAATATTTTTCCTTTTCAGGAAAAGGACCACAAGGAAGGAATAGTCAAGTGATCGAGATTTAATTCTTCAAAGCTCAAACACTTGAGGGACTATACAGTATGGAAGGAAAAGACAAAGCAAGGAAGACTATCAAAAAGTCAAAGCTCGAGCCTGAAGATCCATCTACCCAACAAGTCAAGTGATACGAGCAAAATCGAAAGAGCCGAAGACTCAAACAAAGCCTGATCCAAAAAACCTTTGAACATGTTCAAGTTAAAAGACAAAAAAAAAACATTCGAACATGTTCATGTTAAAAGGCAAAATATTACCTACGAGGAAGAAATGCACATCTTTGTACTTATTCAAAAGAAGATTGTTGTAACCAAAAACAGTTATGGATAAAAGATCATCATCTTCGTACTCATTCAAAAAACTGTTGTAACTAAAAACAGTTATGAAATCTTTGTACTCATATTGAAAACTGTTATCAAATAAAACAGTTACGGATGAAAGATCAAAATCCTTGTATTCATTTGAAAAATTATTATCGAATAAAACAATTACGGACGAAAAAGCATTTCCCTCGAGATTATTGAAAACTGCTATCAATAAAAATAGTTACGGGTAAAAAACCTTACCTTTACAAAAACTGTTACGAACGAAAAACAGTTATTCTCTTGTATTAACTCGAAAAAATTGTTACATAAGAAAAACAATTACGAAATACAAGTGCATATCAAACTTGTTCAAAGAAAACAGTTGCAACATGAGTTTTAGACGATGATCAAACACATGTAAAATATTGTGAAAGTTCAAACAAAAAACTTTCTTCAAAAATATTCTTAAACATGTGAAAAATTCCTATCTCTCTATTGCATATTTACACCATTATGAAGTTGAGACGTCTTCTTCATTAAGTGTCGATCAAAAAGGGCCCTCTTTTATAAATCGTGCTCGAAAAGACACGAAGTATTGAAGCATTTTTAATGCAAAGTCAAATAACAAAGGGTGAAACAAAAACCCAAACATTAAAGTAGGCAGAAAATAAAGCCGAAATTTATATATCGAACTTGCCAAACATAAGGCAAACATTTGTCTTCAAACCCCGAAACAAGAAAGGGGTAAACCAACTGATTATTGACGAAACGAACATGAGCGTTGGAGTTGTCATATGAATCTTTAAGTTCTACACTCTTTTTTCCTTCGTCCGATTTTTTTCCCTATTGGGTTTTTTCGGCAAGGTTTTTAATGAGGCAGAGGCAAGGGAGAAAAGGATCAAATTTTCCACTTCCCGGTCATATCACAGTGAATAACTGAAAAGTGGGGGGACTATCTGTATTGGCGAAAAATAGACTCGCCATGTGAGTCTATTAAATGGCAACACGTGTCAGCAAAGCTTGGAGAAAAGTGAAGAATGACATGTAAAGATGATATGTGAAACACCCCCCGGGACCGGACATATTCATACCGTGCCTGATAGCCTCGGAACAGGTCATCATAAATAGCTCGGAATAGGTGCGGGACAATATCTCATAATTACAAATGAGGAAGGAATCAACTAATCCCGGATTATATAGGCTTTATCATCATTACTCCATCAGTTACAAATCAATTATGTAACGTACAATAAATGAAATAAATGATTGTAACGGTCAGAACAAGGCAATCAATTGCAAGATTGACTCAACAGGCACGAGATTGACTCAATAGGCACGAGATTGACTCAGCAGGCACAAGATTGACTCAACAAGTACGGGAGTGACTCATCAGCCACAAGATTGACTCATCAATCACGGGATTGACTCATCAGTTATGGAATTAACTCATCATTTATGGAATTAACTCATCAGTTACGAAATTCCAGCATTTACACAGCTGTTACAAGTCTTCCAAAAGTAATGGATGGGTTGAGTAAATGCTCATAATGGACCCATTATTCAAGGAGAATGGTTACTTAGATTTATCCCTATAAATAGACATAGTTTTATCACAATCTGGGGGATCGAACTTTCTTCTCTACAATTTTATACATTGTAATTCATATCATCTTGCTTCCAAGTTAGCCATAGTTTGGCCCTTCAAGCTCCGTTCGGCTCAACATCCTGTCAAGGATTATTCAATAAGAATTATATCTTCTCTGCTTTATTTTTATTATATTGTCTGTCATTGAATTTATTTTCCACTTCTCTATCATGTTGTATTAACAAAAAATATATCTTTCGGATTGAATCGGTTGCTTGTGGCCCGTCATATAAAATTATTGCTTTGACCTTGAAAACTATTTTTTGGGTTAAACAGATACATATTTAGGTGGTTGTTGAAAAAAGTCAATCCTAACGTATGTGAGAAATCAATACAACAGGTTTAAAGGTAGGTTTAGAAATAACAAAACCTTTACGTAGTCACCATGAGCGGTTAGATAAAGCCAACTAGCGTAGTTCGAGAGAATATGTCTAGTAAATTATTGTATTTGCTCGAGAGAGAATTACGACACCTAAAGTGCTCACGATCAGTAGAGGATACATAGGTTAAATTATAGAAAACATAGCAGGAAGGATTTCGACAATTGGGGAAATCATAACTCTAGACCTCCTAAATTTAATCTCCAACCCTTAGTATCTTTAGTTGTTAATTTACTGCTTTAGTTTCTTAGTTAATTAATTAGATATAAGAATCTTAATCTTTATAACTTAGAAATTTATTCGAGCTTGTCCCCTTAGCGATATTGAACAACTGTAGCTAAGCCTTAGTTCTCTATGGAATTCGACTTCGGACTTTTAGACCGGATTATATTTGTAGCGACCGCTTATCCTTTTTAGGACTAGATTTGGGCGTGATCAAATTTTGGCGCCGTTGCCGGGGAACTAACGGTGCAGCTGTAGGTGTACATATTGCTAGGTTTCAAGCTTGAACTTTATTTTTAGTATTTGATTTTTATTTTCTTTATTTTAGTTTTATTTGTTAACTTGAAAAAAATATGGCATCATGGAATGAGAGTTTTGATGTTGGAAATTCTACTTTTGATCCTCGTTATCCATATTGTGGAGGAAACCACCCAGGGCAAAATTATCAAAATATTTCCGAGAGCGAGTTATGTGCACCAACTCAATCTTATGTGTGGAATGTGTGTGATGTGTGTGGTGGTAAAAATGGTCACTTTCATGGTTGTGCTTATATTTCTTATCTTCCCCCAACCCCTTACTATAATGGTTCTACCTTTTCTTGTGAAGTTAATAGGAACAAAGAACCCGGGGATGCGGACCTCCAGGACATCAAAGATATGTTAAAGTGCCTTATGAAACAAAACAACGAGAAACAATTGCAGATAGAAAGACAAGAGGCAACTATTCGCAAGTTGGAGGCTCAATTGAGTCAAGTGGTTGGAGTTGTTAATGCTCAACAAGACAATATTGGGGATAGTATCCAAGAAGAGCGTGAATTTGAGGTGTTAATTGAGGAGGTCAGAGTAGAACATCAAAAACCTAGACAACTACAATTTCAAGATGTCGATGTTGTAGAAGTGACACTAGAGTCAGCCAAGGACATTGAGGATATAAATTTTGTTGACTCTAGCATCATTGATGTGGAGGATGCTAAAAGTCCTGAAGTTCATGTGTTTGGGCGCATTGGGCCTCACTCCAAGCATTTTTTTTCACATTGTGCTTAGATGACTATATGAAAATAGAGCCATCCGAGCCGATTGAGGAGTCAAGGGATGAGGAACAAGGTGCTTAAATTCTGAATTTTTTCTTGCCAGAAAGACAGGACTACATACCTCATCTAAAAGCCAAGAAGTGTAAAATATTACAATGGTTTCTTGGGCCAGTTAGATTCTTTCCACCAACCCTGGAGCATAACCGAAAACTTGAAACCAAATTGGGGGATCAATTCATAAGTTCAAGGTGGAGGCAAAAAGTGATTCTCGTCGTGCCGCGACGTTAAACCAAGCGCTTGTTGGGAGGCAAACCAGCTTTACTGCTTTATTTTATTTTATTTTATATCCTTGTTTTTTTTTCTAATTGTATTATTTTTGCAGTGTCGATTTTTTTATTTTTTAGGAGCATGGAATGCAAATCCATTGGAAGGATGCAACAACAAACCATTGGTTGCAACTAAGTGTGAGGTACCCGCACGAAGGACCAGGCCTGAGAGAAGTCTGAGTACCCCATGAGATGCTAGTGTTTCGGCCTTTGGCCTACCAAGGAGTTTCTTTTACCCTCCTATATATATATATTACCCACATCATTGTTATGTATCATAGTTAACCTCTTTGAGCCTGTTATCATGTTTCTTTGGCAACCACATTACAAGCCTTACCCATTTGTTTGAATTAACTATCTATTTGAACCTTTTAACCTCTCATGAGCACTTGAATTGTTATGAACTTTGTAAAAGTTCAAGTGTGGGGTGGTTGGTTTGGCTTTTGAGTTGAACTAATGAAATAAGGAGAAAGGAGCACCGTTTCGATAAAGTAAGAGCCACTTGAATAAAAAATAAAGTAGTTGCATTGCTGTGAAAAAAACATTCCTTGATAAGTGGTGACTCTTGAAGTAGTTGTGCTTAAAGAAGTATGGGGTAATAACATTGATGTGGAGGTGGAATTTGGTTTGACATAAGTATAGGGTTTGAATGTTAAAGTATATGTATTAAAGTTCTTAGGGAGGTGTAGTCACTCTTATATCTAAATGTATCCTACCTGTCCCGCAACCTACATTACAACCAAATAAAGTCATACTTGATCCTAGACCGAATAAGCTCGATTAGTAGAGTTGTACACTATGGGCAAACCTATGGTGCATATTTTGTGCCATATGAATGTTATTTCTGAGAGTGAGTGAATTCTTTCTATCTTGAGTTCCTAAGTGTTCTTAAATTTATTGTGTGGAACTACTCTCTTTTGTTGTGTGAGAGTACTTGATTCATGATAAAAAGATAATGCCAGTGACCTCTATGTTAGAGTAAGTGGGTGAGTTGTGAATAATGCGTGGTACTTTTGAGTCAAATCTTGAGGTTAAGATGTTACGCTTTTGTGCTTAGTCTATTTTAAATATTCTTGTTGTGATGAGTTAGGAGAATTGCTTAAAAAGACTGTGTCTATATAAAGTGTAGTTTGATTGCTCGATGACGAGCAATGGTTTAAGTGTGAGGTGTTTATGATAGGATATAATTACGTATTTTAGTCGCTTATTACACTCTAATTTACTGCACTTTAATTGAGTTTGAGCTTTAATAGCTAGTGTTTTGCACTAATTGTGTGTTTTATGCCTTGTAGAAGTGATTCCGAGCTATATATAGATGTTATGGAATGAACTCAAGTGATTTGGAGCTTTGAAGTCTGAGTAAAAGCCCAAGACATTAAGTCGGGATCGTGTTCGGGGGTCAAATTTGATATTTAAGAATAAACGAAAACTCGAATAGGTATATTGCGCACTGTCTAGTGAAATAGATATAACCTTTCTCTATGAATACCATTTGGGCTATATAATATATGGTTGGAAAGATAACTCAAAGGGCTACAACTTTCATGTTTTACGTTTTCCCAAATTCCGAATGAAACAGGGTAAAAACCGCAGTCAAAATTGCGACCGCGGACCTGGACGCAGGATGAAGCAGTGTACTGGTAAATGCCCGCGCCGCGTTTGGCTGCGGCCGCGAGCGTCCAGGATTAAAAAGGGTCCTTTTTCGCATAGGAGAAGATATAATTATTTGGGCCCGACCCTACTTGGTATATATACATGGAAAAATGGTATTTTTGAGGGATTGGACATATTTTTGACACAGATTCGACCTAAGGAGGCAGAGACACAATAGGAGCAAGGCGGGGAATTCTTCTACGAGTTTTTCCTTCCTCTTCCCATTTTTCATTGTTGGTTATTAATTTTAGTATTATACTTTTACATACTATTATGAATAGCTAATTTGTTATCAAGGGTTTTGATGGAACCTTTTGTAGGATAAATTCTTGTTATGTTTTTATATAATTGAGCCGTTTGATTTTTCTACTTGTTCAACTGCGTGTTTATTGTTGTTGATTGAATGGTCATCGATTGACTGTGCCTATATATTTATTATGTGTACTTGAGAAATGATACATATTTAGGTGGTTGTTTAACAACATCAATTCTAACGTATGTGAAAAATAAATACAGCAAGTTTAAAAGTAGGTTTAGAAATGACAAAACCTTGACGTGGTCATAATGAGCGGTTAGATAAAGCCAACTAGCGTAATTCGAGAAAATATGTGTAGTAAATTTTTGTAGTTGCTTGAGAGAGAATTACGGAACCTAAAGTGCTCACGATCAGTAGAGGATACATAGGCGAAATGATAGAAAATATAGCGGGAAGGATTCTGACAATTGGGGAAATCATAACTCTAGACCTCCTAAATTTAATCTCCAACCCTTAGTATCTTTAGTTGTTGATTTACTGCTTTAGTTTCTTAGTTAATTAATTAGATATAAGAATCTTAATCTTTATAACTTAGAAATTTATTCGAGCTTGTCTTCTTAGCGATATTGAACAACTATAGCTAAGCCTTAGTTCTCTATGGGATTCGACTCCGGACTTTTAAATCGGATTATATCTGCAGCGACCGCTTATCCTTTTTAGGACTAGAGTTGGGCGTGATCACGCACATACAAGGACAAAGTCGTACAGACTGCATGATAGAAGGTAGCAATTGTTACGAGATTGGAAGAATTCCAACCACAAGTCGTGGTGTGAGAAAGAGGCCTAAAGGGGTGAAAGCCCTGGCTTTGGACTTATTCACAGAATAATTGACTAGATGGCAAGGAGAGTACTAACGTATTCTCAAGAGCTATAGGTTATGAAAATGATAAGTTCATCAGTTAACATTCGAGGACGAATGTTGCAAAGAGGGGAATGATGTTACGCCCCATGTTTTCGTACGTGAAAGTACGTCGTAATTCAATTGATGTGAGATCGAAAATGAGATTCTTTTTGAAAGTATATAAAGTGATCTAATGATATTACATCCATATTTTCGTTCAGCATACAAACGACTAGGTTGAGGACGATTGCACTTAAACGCGAGAAAGGAGATTTTAGACAAATAAAAAACGAGTTGCTTGCCTACCCGACGTGTCTGCTTCACCAATTTACTTTCTGTACTACTTGCTTGAGCTACTCAACACATGTCTAAATTATTTAATGACACATGTTTCAAAATGAAAAAATAACCAACATGAATCACGTACTTGATTAAGTAGGTGACAAGTAGGTGCATCACCTACTTAGATTTTGTGGACAAAATTAAAAGGGAAAAGTAACGGATAGAGATGGGCTGCCCAACCCATATGCCCAAGCCCATTAGTAGGTCCATATATATACATAGATACTTCACTAAGAAAATAATTTAGAATCCCTCTCTCTATTGAAACATGAAGGAGCTCCAAAATATCATCCCAAGATCTCTCTCAACATTATCATAGGGTTCAAGACCAAATCCATAAGTTGGTAAGGTTATTTCTCTCTTGGAAGATCAAGATCACCTAGTTATCTCTCTACTTTGTTGAAGCTTATTTGGACAAGTATTCTTGCTGCCAAGGTAAGGTTTAACTCTCCTATATGTATTTAATATCATCTATGTATATATAATTGATTTGTTAAACAAAACTTGTGAAGTAGGTTGAACTTCATGTTGAAGTGTTGTAGTTCCTGGACTATTTTGGAATTAAATTCTTGATGTTTTATGCCTGGAAATCACTAGAAATGACTTAAGAATACTATTTCTATTGAGGTTGATGTGTTTCGAAGAAGAGAAGGCTTGGAAGTACAAGTTAGAACTTGGTTGTTGGGTGAGATGGTATGGATTATTTGTTGACATTCTGGACATGTTGGTCTTGTTGTTTGATTTGAGGAAAATGAAAGGAATAAGAGGAGGTGCTGTCCAAAATTTCGTAGACGAGCTAGTCGCACATTTGTGTTGAGTTCTAGCTTCCGTAAGCTTAACAATGGTCCCTTGTTGTTTGTTGTGGATTAAAGTACTAGCGGGCTGAACTGACATCGTGTGGTTAGGTAAACAACAAATGTATGTTAAGGCCATCCCTTCTTTTCTTTTGGCATGATCGATACGATACTAACAAAACGAGCACACACACAACTTTCATAAATGCATTTATTCATAAAAACACTAGGGATGCCTATGTTCTTGATTCCCATATGTCTTACTATCATATCTTGTGTTCATGGGTCTTATGACATTTCGATAGATCTTATTAAGTTACTTCATTATGCATTGAATTCATTTATACACGCACATTGACCCATGACCAGATGGCGTTATATAGGCATATATTATATGTATATGGGGTATGAAAAAAGGTTATGGTGTTATATATGCACCGCCACTGATCAGTTGGTATACATTGATGATTTCGCCCACAGAGGCTGAGATGATATGATAGGATGCCCTCAGAGGCTTGATGATGTTATGTAGTCATATACCTATGCATGATATGACATTTATATGCATATGCATGGAATTATAAATGTTTCATGATTCACATAGCTATTCAGACTTAAAGGTTGAGTCCTTTACTCCATGTTTCTTACATGTCTTTTATATACAGATTTTCATGCCTTACATACTCGGTACTTTATTTGTACTGATATCCCTTTTGCTTGGGGACGTTGCGCTTCATGCCTACAGGTCCCGATAGACAGGTTGGCAGTCCTCCTAGTAGGCTATCAGCTCAGCGGAAGGTGTTGGTGCACTCCATTTATTCCGGAGTTGCCTACATGGTTAATACGCTTTCGATATGTATTGATTGGTATGTCGGGGCCCTGTCCCAGCCTTATGACGTTTATGTACTCTTATAGGCTTGTAGATGGATGTCATGTATATGGATACTTATATGGAATTTCCGGCCTATGTTTTGAGTGTACAAATGATCACGTCGTCCTTATAGGCCCGTATGTCAAATGTATAAGTTTCTATATTATGTTGGGTCGTCCTATGTCTAGTATTCCCTTATATTTTATTCTGGTTATCTCATGACGGTCCTTTTGGGCCATTTACCCATGATGGTGTAATAAGAAAGATACGTTACTTTGGTACTTGGTCGAGTAAGGCACCGGGTACCCATCACGCCCAACTCTAGTCCTAAAAAGGATAAGTGGTCGCTGCAAATATAATTCGGTCTATAAGTTCGGAGTCGAATCCCACATAGAACTAAGGTTTCACGATAATTGTTCAATATTGCTAAGAATACAAGCTCGAATAAATTTCTAAGTTATAAAGATTAAGATTCTTATATCTAACTAATTAACTAAGAAACTGAAGCAGTAAATTAACAACTAAAGATACTAAGGATTGGAGATTAAATTTAGGAGGTCTAGAGTTATGATTTCCTTAATTGTCGGAATCCTTCCCGCTATGTTCCCTACAATTTCTCCTATGTATTCTCTATTGATCATGAGCACTTTAGGTGTCGTAATTCTCTCTTGAGCAACTACAATAATTTACTAGACATATGTTCTCGAACTACGCTAGTTGGCTTTGTGTAACCATTCACTATGACCACGTCAAGGCTTTGTTATTTCTAAACCTACCTTTAAACCCTCTGTATTGATTTTTCACATACGTTAGGAGTGACGTTGTTCAACAACCACCTAAATATGTATCCTTTCTCAAGCAACACATAATAAATAGGTACAGTCAATCGATGTCCATTCAATCAACAATAATAAACACATAGTTGAACAAGTAGACAAATCCAACGACTCAATTATATAAGAACATAACAAGAATTTATCCTACAAAAGATTCCATCAAAACCCTAGATAACAAATTAGTTATTCATAATAGTATGTAAAAATACAATACTAAAAGTAATATCCAACAATGAAAAGGAAGGAAAAACTCGTAGAAGAATTCCCCGCCTTGCTCCTATTGTGTCTCTGCCTCCTTAGGTCGAATCTGTGTCAAAAGTATGTCCGACCTCCTCCTTAGGTCGAATCTGTGTCCAAAATCGGTCTCCAGGCCTCAAAATACCGATTTTCCATGTATATATATCAAGTAGGGTCGGGCCCAAACAATTATACCTTCTCCTACGCGAAAAAGGATAATTTTCCATGTCTGGACGACCGCGGTCGCGGTCAACCGCGGTCCGGGCGCGGTCATTACCCAGTGTACTGCCTCAGTCCGCGTCAGATCCGCGATCGCGGTTGTGACCGCATTTGTCACCCTGTTCCGTTTAGAATTTGAAAAAACATAAAACATGAAAGTTGTATCCCTTTGAGTTAGCTTTCCAACCATATATTGGATAGACCAAATGGACTTTTGAGCAAAATGTTATGTGCATTTTACTAGAAAGTGCACAATATGCCTACTCGATTCTTCTTTCGTTCTTAACTATCAAATTTTTATCCCTGAACATGATCCCGACTTAATTCCTTGGGATTTTACTCAGACTTTAAAGCTCCAAATCACTTGACATCATTCCATAACATCTACATAGCTCGGAATCACTCCTACAAGGCATAAAATACACAATTAGTGCAAAACATTATCGATTAAAGCTCAAACTCAATTAAAGTGCGGTAAAATAGAGTGTAATAAGTGACTAAAATACGCAATTATAGCCTATCATCAGGTACCCGTCGCAGGCCCTCCAATTTGGGTCGTGACACATTTGTTGTCACATTAAGTTATCATTGGGTGGGCTGATTGGCACGAGATTTGTGAGCCCGGGGGACTTGAGAGATTGATGACTGAGTTGGGGCCTGAGGGCCGAATTGTGAGTGAGATTGATGGGATCGGGCTGCACGCCGTAGCAGGCCATATTGGCTTTATATATATTATTATTGATGGGATCGGGCTGCACACCGTAACCAGCTGGTTATATATGTATTATTATATGGATCGAACTGCACGCCGCAACAGGCCCTTTGGGCTTTACGTATATTATTAATGGGATCGGGCTACATGTCGCAACATGACATGATGGATTATATTAGCGCTTGGCAGGATCCGTTCCTCCGGGGTCTGACATACCAGCTGTGAGCGCATGTTTTATTGATTCATGACGGGATCGGGCCATACGCCGCAACAGGTACCTTACATTGTTGAGTGACTAAGTGTGCGGAGGGATTGAGCATGCTGATTGGGAGTGCGAGACAGTAAGATTAAGTACTCTGAGACCATGAGTACATGAGTTCATCACTGCGATGCGTTGCATTGACATGTGTTTTTCACATACAGACATAGAGATGCATTTCCTCATGCAACATGGTATTGTGACTTCATGACTTAACATTCACATTGACATGCAGGCATAGAAATGTTGTTCCCCCATGCTATCTGAGATTGAAACATCTTATCTGGTGTTGAAAGTTTTTGGGAAAAATCACAGATTTCTGACTTACTCATATTTTGGTGATTTCAGTGAAAAATTTGGGTTTTTACTGTTATACCTGAAAAACATGCCTATTTTTCGTATCTGTGAATGAGCTGAGCATCACATCTTTGAGTTATTACTTGTACTATTTTTATTATATTGTTACAAGTTGTTCTTTGCTATTGGTGTTGGACTCTTACCGTTGTCCAAGCTCGTCACTGCTTTCAATCTAAGGTTAAGTTTGTTACTTATTCAGTACATGGGGTCGGTTGTACTCATACTACACTTCTGCACCTTACGTGTAGATTTTGGAGCTGATGATGTTGTGTATGGCGGGAGGTGGCATTGAAGATGAACCTGCGTTCCGGTTATAGCCGCCTCTTTTTCATGGTAGCTTTAGATTTATAAGGATCTGCTTATGTACATTTCAAACAGGTGATGTGTTTATTTCATACTAGCTTTGTAAACTCTAAATCTTAGAAGCTCATGACTTGTACTACCAGTCCTTGAGAAATTGTATAAAAGTCCAGTTATTTCATCCTTTATTTTCTCTGTAAATATCATTTATGTTGAATTGTTGCTAATTGGCTTACCTGGCGGATTGAGTTAGGTGCCATCACGACTAGTTGGATTTTGGGTCGTGACAGAACCCGAACCACCCTTATATAGGTGCAAGTCATAAATCATCCAATGAATCTTTGAAAAACATCAACTATGAAAACAGAATTTTAGAACTCAAAATAACCAGTTAGATAGTTGCAGTACTCCCCAGAAAAGAGAAGAAAGAAAGAAGAGTTTCTATAAACGAAATAAATAAGAATGCTTTGAGAAGAAAATAAATAACAAATAAGAATTTTTATGAATTTTGTTTCATTTGTATATAAGAAACTTTATTCTAATTGTATATGATCATACATTGTCTTTTAGAGTTTTGTTCTAACTTTAGTAAGATTGACATTTTACTTGCTAAGTATCGTTATGGTATATTGTCATTCTAATGTTTTCCTTGAAACCTACATTGGCTTATTATAGAGAGCAGGCTACATGTTAGGACCTGCTAGTCATCTCCCAAGCAATTTATCTAGATTCTTTAGATGCTTCATGGGTATTTCATAATCAAAACATAAAAGTCAGATGCTATATATTATGTTTTTGGAAAATGTTTGAATTTATAAGTTTGATTTATAAAGCATGTTTTGTGAACAAGTTTTTATAAGTGAAGCTACCTATTTTCCTTGATTGAATGTATGACCTGCACGACAAAATAGAAAGAAGCATTAGAAGGTTTGCTCAGTTATGGCAATTTATTTTATAAAACATGCATAACTTTTGAACTCATATAGACATTATTAGAAATTGATTCATTGTTATGTTGATTAGATTTATTAAAAGCTATTATAAATATAAAAATAACTCTTAACCAAGAATAATGTGCACAAACTGGTACGGTGGAGTATGTCAACTTTTAAGAAAACTTATATGTAAAGAGAAATAAGTCGTTCTTTTTGTTGTACCGTACGTTCAGGTACGCACACAACTCAATTATTGTGTTTGAGTGTCCGTCGCATTATAAAAGTGCAAATAATGTCTACAAATTTTTTTATTTCACCAACGAAAGTTAAAATTAATCATTACATCAAGTCAAATTACTAGGACGGTAGAGCTATACTAGAAACATACTTAGAGAATAAAAAGAAAAAGAATTGAACTAATGTTACTTCAGGACGTCACATAGTTGTGCAACCATTTGGATTGTCATAGCCGTAGTAGCCGTGCTGGTATTCATAATCAACCGGAGGAGAATAATAGGATGTTGGTGGTCCATGGTGGTGGCCCAGCAGCAGTGGTGTTTGTTCACGGTGGTGCCCGATTAGCCTCGGTGGCGGTCTATGGTGGTGGTGTCCCATTAGCGGCGGTGGTCCATGGTACTGGCGTCCCACTAGAGGTGGTCGATGGTGGTGGTGTCCCACTAGCGCTTGTGGTGGTAGAGGACGTCGAGGGGTTGAATGTGAATGCAAAGCCGTGTGACGTCTTAGAGTATGGTCTTCGTACAAGTAATCGAAAGGGTCACGAAAATTCAACCTATAGCCCATCTCAAGGCTCTCAACCCTCCTCACTCTCGATAACTGGTCCAAGTCATCATTCCAATAGCCTCTAACATGCGGCGGCGGTGTTAGCTGTGGCGGCAAATGACATGGCCACAATGGTGGTGGTGCTAATGGGGAAAATGGTAGATGTCCATAATGAGAACAACAATCCTGTTGACATGGTTGTGCAGCGTTTTCCCTGCGTGATGGCGGCGATGGTGGCGGTGGGACCTCTTTTTTAGGTGATGGAGGTGGTGCTGGTGGCGGTGGCGGAGGTGGTGGGGGACAAGGCTGTCATTCCACACAAGATAAACATTGTTAGAAGACAACAATTTTCTTTCAAAAAAAATGTTGTAGCTCATAAAAAGTATGTCACTAGACGAGAAAAGAAAAGGTTTGTAGGCCAATAACGCTGTTCAAAATGAAATTAGTTTTGTGCATTACTATTACAACATCTAAGTATGCAATTGTCTATAACAGATAGTTAAGATAAAGCAAATTATCTAATAAAACTGGTTAAATAAATTATACTGTCAATGTTTTTTTCCCTTCATTTTCCCCTCTTTTTAGAAGTAATCTACTAAAATTGGTAAAAAATATATACTATCAGTGTAATTACGTAGCAGTGTATATGTCTTAAACCTTGTTATTGTGAATATATGGTTGGCCGTAAAGGGACAAATTAATAGTATCATCCATAACACAATTTATGGTATCAAACAGGCATAGCATACAGTAACTTTTCCCGGTATATATATAAATTGAACAGTACTTGCAATCATTTCAGTTTCAATAGTATTTTTGCCACAATTTTATTTTATTTTTGATGTGCGTCTGCTTTCAACAATATAAACTGTTTTCTCTTGAATAATTACACAATGAGTTTCTGATCCGGAAAATATGATTATTATGAGTTTAAATTATTTAATATATGTTCTAAAGAAGCTTCATTCATTTTGCTAAATTTGATAGTTTATGAAAGAAAATCCCTAGTGCAATTAAACATATACCTTGCATTTCCGCGGACGAATCATGTCAGGATCCATTGAAGAAAGCTTCCACTGCACCCCACAAAAAAAGAAAAAAAAAACTTCAAAAAACTTTAAGTTTTGTACAAATGTGCTATATATATTGACTAGTTATTAGATAAAAATAAATAAATAACTACGTAGTTCATATGGGGGGACTACAAAATGCAAGAAAGAAATTATTTAACCAAAATGAAAAAGATGCCCTTATAAACTTAATAAAGTAATTACAGTAGCTATGCCTGTGTTATTGGATACATGATTTGAAAAATCAACATAATTAGTTCTCTAATCTAAACAAGCAAGAACGAAGAAAAGCTTAAGAGAAAAATCTTTAACAAACTATAACTATGTGCATAGATAAAAATAAAATAAAGAATAGTAAGAATCAAAACTTGTCCATTTTGTCCTAGAAAGAATGAAAAATAATTATAAAAAAAGAAAAGAAAGAGTAACAAAAATATTCATCGAAAAGAAAAGAAGAAAAATACTCACCAACTTTGTGTTTACTAGATTTGTTCTCCCTCGGTCTTCAATCAAAATAGACGAAAGCTATTCAAACGGAAACAAGATTAGCATAAAGCAAATGAACAATCATAAGTATGAAGGAAAGTGAAAGACAAAGTATCACCTAATATTTGTAAAGAAAATGCACTCTGAGCAAAGGCCAAAGTCAGAAGGATTTTGCCTCTTCATGGAGATGGCAATTAAACCTCAAAATAATTAAACCTTATTATATGTGCACACACACAGTAATGTAACCGTGTGGGGAATTTTTTTTCTTTTTCAGAAAGTACTATATATGTAGAGCTATTTAAGTAAAGCGAATCCAAAGATTTTGTTAGGAGGCCCAGATTATATTCTTATATTGTTTTTAAAAAATCTTTCGATCTGAGAGAATAATTAAAGGAAGTTTACTTTTATAGTGAAGAAAGTATAAATAAGGAAATGATGAAAGTGAGAAACTCTGGACGTGTGGTCGTGTACAGCGCATTTTTATTCTTCATTAACAACCGGAAGTTTTGCTGGTAATATGAATTCGTAAGAGGTAGTTACTTTTTAAAAAAAAGAGAGAGGAGGTAGTAAAAAGATAAAGAGAAACTTGTCTAACAATTTGTAAGACCGAAGATTTTTTAATCGACTTTTAATTTTTAATTTTTAATTTTAAGTTAAATTTATGGGGGCATATTTCAAGTTACCAGTTACCGAAGTGGGAGAACTGACTCCTAGACCTCTAATGAGTATTTGATACCTTGTTACTCGTGATTGATGTCTAACCTCCAAGATTACGTAAGCCTACATGCAATACAGATCCAATACAATAAAACACGATATAATAAGACTGAAGTAGTATAAATAACGGAACAAATATAGATATTTTTTTCGTTCCAGTTTATGTGAACCTATTTCCTTTTTGGTCCGCTTCAAAAAGAATGACACCTTTCTAAATTTGAAAACAATTTTGGTTAAACTTACAATTCTACCCTTAATGAGAAGCTTTTATAACCACACAAATACTCTGGGGCCCTTTTTGACTTGTTTAGGACCACAAATTTCAAAAGTATTCATTTTTTCTTAAACTCCGTGCCCAGTCAAACAGCTCACATAAATTGGAACGGAGGGAGTATATAAGTATCAAACTATCAAATCCCAAAAACTAAGGTAGTACACAGTCATAAACTCTAAAACTGAATACAAAAAATAACTCTTGATAATCCAATGTTGTCTTAATGTATAATAAATAACATCATGAAAGATAGGGGAAGGGGACTCCAAGGGTCTACGGGCGATCATGCAACACTACTTTGAATCCTCTCTGTCAGCTTCAAGACTTACTCTTGAATTCTGTTACTGTCAATGCCCGGATCTGCACAAAATATGCAGAAGCATACTATGAATGCGACACAATGTATACTCAGTAAGTATCAAGACTAACCTCGTTGAAGTTGTGACGAGGTTCAAGTCATATGATACTCACTAATCAGATAAACCTATGCAATTTATAATAATTTGCAACAAAAATATAACAACAGATGCAATATCATATCAAGCCGATTAGGACCCTGTCATTGAGGTTTGAAACAATGTTGCATGTTCTGTGTATCGATGTTCATTTAGACATCCTGTCTTAGGATTCTTTCTAAAAATTACCTTAATCTGTGCTTGAGACGTGCTGTTTATTTGCCTATATACATGTGGAGGTAAACATGAGCCTTTTAACTACTTTCTTTCCCTATTTTCTTGTCCTACGTGTTATTTGTTTGCCGCCTAGATTTTGCCCTTTTAAATACCTTAGGGTTGTGTAGAACTGCCAGTTTTAGAGGTCCTAAAACTCTTCCAGGACCACAAGGAAGGGACGGGTAACAACACGCTTAGAGTTCGCTAATAAAAACTCGCTTAATAACCGCTAAGGGGTGGGATAATGGGTAGTAAAAGGATATGATGACCTGTGCGATAATGCAACGTGTAGCCCCTCGTTGAGGAGTGATTACCAGGCATTGCATGGATATGATCCTATAGGATAAACAACTTAGGACCCCTTTACCCTCTTTTACATATGTGTGCTTAGACTGCTCATCTGTTAAAACCTTACTTATTTTACATATGTGTGCTTAGACTGTCTATTTGCTACTTGACTAATTCACAAAGTAAGTTTGGTCAGGACCCACCGTTGTGGACTTCGAGGGGTGCCTAACACCTTCCCCTTGAAGTAACTTCAAGCCCTTACCCAATCTCTGGTTGTATAATTAGTGTAATAAATGACCCGTAATAAGTGTCCTAACGCACCTTAGTTCGTTAGGTAGCGACTCTTCAATTCCTTGTACCCCCTTTTCCCAAAAGGAAATAAGTTGTCCTAATAATGTCGAAAACCCTGACTATCCGCGAGGAGAGAAAAAGGGGGGCGCGACAGTGCTGGTCTCTGATCTCTCCATTGCAAGGTCTATGTTTGGAGCGAGGTAAGTGTCGTGATTAACCTTGACTTGAGGGATTATGACTAGTTTGTCTATTTGATAGATGTCTAATTATTGGGCACATCGTATATGTAAGATGACGAGTACTTATGCGTTCTTGTTGGGTCAAAGCATGCGGGTGGAACTTATTTCTTATACTTTATTCCTTTCTTTGATCATGATATCCATGCTTAGGCTAGTTATTTACTAAATTGGTCGTTCTTTTCGCATTTATGAGCTATTTGTGATAATTGAGTATTGTATCTGAAGTTGAGGTTGGTATTGTGGAACCTCTGTTGATGTAAGGCCTGTTCTTGCTTATCCTATCTCCCTTTTTTTATATGTTCACTGTTACATGGTAAGAGAGAGTGTTAATGCAGAAGGGCGATGTCGTGCCATATGTGAGTGTTAATGCACAAAGGGTGATGACGTGCCAGACGTGAGTGTTAATGCACAAAGGGTGATGTCGTGCCATATATGAGTATTAATGCATGAAGGGTGATGTCGTTCCATATGTGAGTGTTAATGTACGAAGGTTGATGTCGTGCCATGTGTGAGTGTAAATAAATGAAGGGCGATGTCGTTCCATATTTGTGAGCTAAGCACAAAGGGTGATATCGTGCCGTTATTATTGTTTCATAGTGAGGTTGAGAGTAAAAGCATGAAGGATGATGTTGTACAGTTTGATTCATTATATTTTGTTCATCTGGTTGGTTAAAGGTTTATTGATTGTCTCTTATTACCATTCCCTGCTATTGTTACCATATCTTGAACCCCTATTGCATGTCCCCTCCCAAAAGTACTTGTTAATTCTTTATTTGATGTTACGTTTCTCGTTTATTTTCTGTCTGTATAGGTTTATTTACGTGGGTGTCCTGTCATAGACTCGTCACTACCTCGCCGAGGTTAGACTCGACACTTATGGAGTACATTGGGTCGGTTGTACTCATACTACACTATACACTTCTTGTGCAGATTTTGGTACTGGTCATTGATATCCGTAAGACGTATTAGCTCAGATTGGCATTCGAAGACTCGAGGTAGATCTGTTGGTGTTCGCAGAACTTGAATTCCCCTTCCATTTCCCCTATTTTAATGTTCTTTTCATTCAAGACGGTTGTATTTATTTCAAGCCCTTTTTGTAGAGACTCTAGAACCTCGTGGATTGTGACAATAGATCCTGGTTGTACTTAGATATCATTGGTTTAATGTTCACACTCAATTTTAGTTTCATTTCAGGTTAATTGATTTCACTTACTGAAATTGATTAAAATTGTCTTAAATATCCTCTAACGTTGGCTTGCCTAGCAAGTGAAGTGTTAGGCGCCATCACGGTCCCGAAGGTGGGAATTCCGGGTCGAGGCAAGTTGGTATCAGAGCACCAGGTTGCCTAGGTCTCACAAGTCACGAGCAGGCTTAGTAGAGTCTGGATTATCTTCTAGAGGCTATGAAGTTTAGGAACAAATTTCACTTATATTCTTCTTTGTCGTGCGATTTTGTTCTATCATTGATGATTGAAATCTTCTATTCTTGTCCCGCGGAGATGGCGAGAACATGTACTACATCTTCACCTAGACAACAATCGGAGCCCCAATTGCAGCTCCTACTAGGGGCAGAAGTTGAGGCCGAGGTCGTGCCAGAGACCGAGGCAGAGGCATAGGCTGAGCTTAGCCTAGATCTCAAGAAACAACACCAGCAGTGGAGCCTCAAGTGGATTTTGATGAGGAGGTTCCAGCTCATACTGTACCTGTCGGACCAGCTCAGTTCCCGGAGGGGTTCATCGCCACCCCAGTACTACAAGACGCTCTAGACCGATACCTTCCCAGTGGCACCAGCCGTCTCTTAGGATGGTGGAGGAGCACAGACTCCCATTACCCACACTCTGGAGAAAATGGCTCCCTAGTATCATACATTAGTAGCCCTACCAGCTGGGGTTTAGCTGATTGTTGTGGCACAGTCCAGTGACACGTTTGATATGTCTTCTGAGGGATAATTGAGATTGGACAAGTTTACCAAGCTCTTCCCAGTTCACTTCAGTGGTTCACCTTCCGAGGAACCACAGGATTATCTTGACCGCTACCATGAGGTACTGCGGAACATGGGATAGTTGAGACCAATGGGGTCGATTTTGTTGTGTTTCAAATGACGGGTTCCGCCAAGAGGTGGTGGAGAGATTATATGTTGAACAAACTAGATGGGTCGCCTGTTTTTACTTGAGACCAGTTCTCTCAGTTCATCCTAGAGAAGTTCCTCCCTATCTCATTGATAGAGAACTATCGCCGGCAGTTCGAGCGTCTGCAGCAGGGCAGTATGACAGTTACTTAGTACGAGACCCGTTTTGTGGATCTATCCCATCATGCCCTTCTTTTGCTTCCTACTGAAAGGGATATGGTGAGGAGGCTTATTGATGGACTCGCTCACTTTATCAGGCTTCAGATGGCCAAGGAGACTGGGGGTGAGATTTCTTTTCAGGCGGCTGCTAATGTCGCCAGGCGGATCGAGGAGGTTCCTACACTAGAGAGAGGGCAGGGGTCTGATAAAAGGCCTCGCCATTCTAGCGGTTTCAGTGGAGCCTCGTCTGGGGGCAGGGATACGTTTAGTAGAGGCCATCCTCCCCTGCCATTTCATTCAGCACTCCAAGAATCCTATGTTGCTTCAGGTGGCTGCGGCCCTCATGTGTCTCATTCCGACCAGCTAGCCTATAGTGCACCACCAGCTCTTATTAGTGCATCTCCACTCAAGAGTTTTCAGAGTGGTTACTCAGGTCGACAAGGCCAGTTTCAGGGTCAGCAGTCACAGTAGCCGAGGTCCTGTTATACTTATGGTGACTCGAGGCATATTGCTAGATTCTTCCCTCGAGCACCGAGCGGCTCACAACAGCAGGGTTTTTGTTTCATGGTCCTGGCATCGGATGCCTCATCGCCCGCTCAGCCAGCCAGAGGTAAGGGTCAGACAACTAGAGGTAGAGGTCAGGCCACTAGAGGTGGAGGTAAGGCTATTAGAGCTGGAGGCCAGAGTGGTGGGCCCCAGCCCCGATGTTATGCTTTCCCAGTCCGGCCTGAGGCTGAGTTATCTCATGTTGTTATCACATGTATTGTTTCAGTTTTCCATAGGGATGCTTCAGTTCTATTTGAACCAGGCTCTATTTATTCCTATGTGTCATCATATTTGCTTCATATTTGGTTGTGCCTCGTGATTCTTTAAGTGATCATGTGCATGTGTCCAAACATGTGGGAGATTCTATTGTTGTATATTGTGTCTATCATTCATGCGTGGTTACCATTGGGAGTCTCGAGACTAGCGTAGATCTCCTACTTCTCGATATGGTTGATTTTGATGTCATCTTGGGTACGAATTGGCTATCACTTTATCATGCTATATTTGAATGTAACACCAAGACGGTGACCTTTGCCTTGCCGGGTTTCCTTTATTAGAGTGGAGATGGACTCTTGGCCATTCTACCAGCAGGGTTATCTCTTATGTGAAGGCTCGACATCTAATAGAGAAGGAGTGTCTAGCTGATTTGGCGTATGTCCGCGATTCTAGTGCGGAGGTTCCTTCTATGGATCCAGTACTAGTTGTTTGTGAGTTCCATGAGGTGTTTCCTATAGATCTATCAGGGATTCCACCTGACAGAGATATTGACTTCTATATTGATTTGGCTCCGGCCACTCATCCCATTTCTATTTCGCCATACCGTACGGTCCCGCCAGAGTTGAAAAAATTGAAGGAGCAGTTGAAATATTTACTTCATAAGGGCAAGATTAGACCTAATGTCTAGCCTCGGGGTGCGCATGTGTTGTTTGTGAAGAAGAAGGATGGATCGATGAGGATGTGCATAGATTATCAGTTGAACAAAGTCACCATCAAGAAAAAGTATCCATTGTTGAGGATTAATGACTTATTTGATCAACTTTAGGGTGCCAAGGTGTTTTCGAAGATTGATTTTAGGTATGACTACCATCAGTTGAAGATTAGGGAATCCGATGTTCCTAAAATAGGTTTTCGGACTCGGTATGAGCATTATGAGTTCCTAGTGATGTCATTTGGGTTGACAAATGCCCCAGCAGCATTTATGGACCTAATGAACCAGGTTTTTAAGCCCTCTCTGGATTCCTTTGTAATTGTGTTTATTGACGATATCTTGATCTACTCCCGCGGTCGAGAGGAGCACGGGCAACATCTTCGGACTGTACTTCAGACTCTATGAGATAGCCAGATATATGCCAACTTTTCAAAGTGCGAGTTTTGGTTGGACTCAGTCGCTTTCTTGGGGCATGTCGTATCGGCAGAGGGAATTTAGGTGGATTATATGAAGATTGAGGCAGTTCAGAACTAGCCTAGACCCACGTTAGCCACGGAGATCCGGAGTTTGTTTGGCGGGTTGTTACTATCGGTTTGTGGAGGGGTACTCATCTATAGCCGACCCATTGACCAGGTTGACCCAGAAGGGTGCCCCGTTAAGATGGTCAGACGAGTGCGAGGCGAGCGTTCATAAGCTCAAGACTACTTTGACTATAGCACCGGTATTGGGTTACCCACAGGTTCAGGATCTTATACGGTGTATTGTGATGCATCTCATGTTGGGATCAGAGCAGTACTGATGCAGGATGGCAGGGTGATTGCATATGCATTGCGACAGTTGAAGGTACATGAGAAGAACTACCTTGTTCACGATCTTGAGCTGACAACCATTGTTCATGCGTTGAAGATCTGGAGGCATTATTTTTACGGTATGTCGTGCGAGGTTTTCATAGATCATCATAATATACAGTGTTTGTTCAAACAAAAGGATCTCAATTTGAGGCAGAGGATGTGGTTGGAGCTATTGAAAGACTATGATATCATCATCTTGTATTTTCCTAGGAAGGACAATGCGGTGGGCGATGTCTTAAGTAGAAATACAGCGAGTATGGCTAGCTTTGCGTACATTCCAATCGGTGAGAGACTGCTTGCATCAGGTGTTCAGGCTTTGGCCAATCACTTTGTGAGGTTGAATATTTCAAAGCACAGTCGTGTTCTAGATTTTACAGTCTCTCAGTCTTCTTTGTTTGAGCGCATCATGGAGTGGCAGTATGATGACCGTCATTTGTTTGTCCTTAGAGACACAGTGCATCACGGTGGTGCCAAGCAGGTTACTATTGGAGATGATGGAGTTTTGAGGACGCAGGCTCGTATTTGTATGCCCAATGTAGATGGACTTCGTGAGATGATTCTTGATGTGGACCACAATTCCCGGTATTCTATTCATTTGGGTGCCGCCACGATGTATCAGGACTTGCAGCAGCATTACTATTGGAGAAGGATGGAGAGGGATATAGTTGCATATTTGGCTCGGTGTCTAAATTGTCAGCAAGTAAAGTGTGAACATCAGAGACCCGGTGGTTTGGTTAAGAAGTTAGAGATTCCTGAGCAGAAGTGGGAGCTTATCACTATGGATTTTGTTGTTAGACTCTCACGGACTAAAAGGAAGTTCGATGTGGTATGGGTTATTGTGGACAGACTGACCAAGTCAGCGCATTTCATTCCTGTGGCAGTTACATATTCTCTAGAGCGGTTGGCTGAGATCTACATCCGTGAGATTGTCCATTTTCACGGTGTGCCAGTGTCTATCATTTTTTATTAAGGTACGAAGTTCACCTTGCACATTTAGAGAGCAGTACAACGTGAGTTCGACACACACACGGGTGGAGTTGAGCAAAATATTTCATCCTCCGACGGGCGGTCAGTTTGAGTGCACTATTCAGATATTGGAGGATATGCTCCGCGCTTGTGTTATAAATTTTGGAGATTTGTGGGATTAGTTCTTGTCACTCGCGGAGTTTCCTACAACAACATCTACCATGCGAGCATTCTGATGGCCCCCTCTGAGGCATTATACGAGAGGCAATGTCATTTTTCCAGTTGGATAGTTCGAGCCGGGGGAGGCTCGGTCGTTGGTACAGATTTGGTACTAGATGCCTTGGATAAGGTCAAGATTATTCAGGATCGTCTTCGCACATCTTAGTTCAGGCAGAAGAGTTATGTCGACCGTAGAGTTCTTGATGTTGCATTCATGGTCGGAGAGAGGGTGTTGCTCCAGGTTTCACCCATGAAGGGTATGATGAGGTTCGGAAAGAAGGGCAAGTTGAGCCCTAGGTATATCAGACCTTTTGAGATTCTGCAGAGAATGGGTGAGGTGGTTTACAAGCTCGCATTGCTACCTAGTTTGTCAGCAGTCCCTCCGATGTTCATGTTTCCATGCCCCGGAAGTATCACGGTGATCCGTCCCATGTGTTAGATTTTAGCTCAGTCCAATTGGTCAAGGCCTTGACTTATGAGGAGGAGCCGGTGACTATTCTAGCTCGGCAGGTTCGACAGATGAGGTCTAAGAGTTATCCTTCAGTTCGAGTGTAGTGGAGAGGTTAGCCCGTCGAGGGAGCTACTTGGGAGTCCGAGTCGGACATGCGGAGTAGATATCCACACCTTTTCACCATTCCACTTACTTTTCTATGTCCGTTCGAGGACGAACGGTTGTTTTAGAGGTGTATAATATGATGACCTAATAGGTCATCTAGAGTTTAAAGCCTAGTTCCCTGTTTCGAAACCTCAAATAC
This sequence comes from Nicotiana undulata, assembly GCA_005239495.1. NCBI lineage: Eukaryota > Viridiplantae > Streptophyta > Magnoliopsida > Solanales > Solanaceae > Nicotiana > Nicotiana undulata. Next base: position 51,340 of record MDKH01043296.1, read on the forward strand.
CTCATTTTAGCCTTCCCATATTGCTTGCCTCTGGGTGTTTTTCCGGAAAACTTTTATGTTAAGAATTGATAAATATGCAATTTTACCTTAAAATTTATTTGATTTGACTTCAGTCAATATTTTGAGTAAATGGATCCGGATTTATGTTTTGATAGTCCCGGTGGGTCCAAATCATGATTTGGGACTTGGGCATATGTCCGGAATCGAATTCGGAGGTCCCTAGCTCGAGTTATCACTTTTTGTCAAAATTCGAAAGTTTAAAGGCTTCATGAATCTAAAAGTTTGACCAATGTTTGAATTTATTGATATCGGGTTCGTATTATTGTTCTAGAACTCGGTATCGGGTTATTACTATATTTATGACTTGTCTATCAAATTTGGTGAGAAAGGGAGTTGGTTTGATGTGATTCAGACGTCCAGTTGTTAAAATAGCAATTCTGAAGTTTCTAGAAAATTTCATTTGATTTGGTGTCCTATTCATAGTTCTAGGTGTTATTTTGGCGATTTGATTATGCGAGCAAATTCGTATGATGTTTTTGGACTTGTGTGTATGTTTGGGTTGGAGCACCGAGGGCTCGGGTGAGTTTCAGATGGGCTACGGAGTGAGTTTTGGACTTAGAAAAATAGCTGGTGTATCTGGATCTAGTGTTGGTCTCTTATCTCACAATTGCGAGGTCAGTGTTCGCAATTGGGAATGTTCAAATCCCTGTCAGGTTCGTATTTGCGAACCACTTCTTCGCATTTGCAAAGAATGTTTGGGTCAGGAAGGGATCACAATTGCGATCATTAGATCGCCTCTTCTTTAGATATCACCTCCAACCAGCTAAAATCAAGCCAAATAATACTCAATAATGTTAAAAAATATCATAGGAATCAATTCCAAACAATAAAGCTTTAATCTTTAATCAATTCTTAAAAAGTCAACGAAGTCTATCACAGGCCCAAATATGTCTTTAATTTCTAAATCAAATTCTAAATCATAGCTCAAGATATCAATTTTTACTCTCTTAAATTGCAGGCAAAAATATCCAAATTTTATCTCACAATTCCATGTTGTAAGTGTTAATGATCCATATTGATTCTTGAAACAATATAAAAATGAGTAGAAATAATTCCCCTTTGGCCTTGTATGACAATCTCCAAGTAAAATCTCCATCTCTAAGTCTAAGGTTTAAAATATGAAAGAATGGACTAATCCCTAAATTCTAACTTATAATAGTCTTCCCAGGGTACTATTCGCAAATTCAGTCCATGTCTCGCGTTCGCGAAGCACAAAATTGCTTATGCCAAAATTTCTTCTTTGCAATTGCAGAATGACCTTCACGATCGTGATGCCTTGCACTGCCAAACCCGTGTGAATGCGAAGGCTAAGCTACCAAATCACTCTTCGCGAACATGATCCCCTCAACGTGAACGTGAAGCATCACTACCACAAACATTCGCAATCACGACACACAAAGCATGAACACGAAGAAAAGCTCAAACTCTATCCCAACTCCTTAATCGTGAATGCAAGACTCCCTTCACGAACGCGATAAACACTAGATATAAGAAAAATCTACCAATTCAAACATACTCCGGTGGCCCAAAACACCCCGGGACCCCGTCCAAATATAACAACAAGTCCATAAATACTACTTGAACCTATCCAGCGCTACCAAACGTTTCATCCTATTTTGCACTAGTCAAAACATGATACAACTAATGGTCCTTCTGAAGTTGATAAAAGAAATTCGACACCTAATATTTTAAGGTATATTAGGGTACCTATAGGTTTGTGAGATTATTATCCTAATGGTCTGCTAAGCGATGGGATTTAGATAAGGGTTCTAGTTATTCTAAGGGGAAGGTGATAAACATCCCTTAAAATACACCTGAGGTGGTACCTTAAACTTAAGCTAGGTATGGGGAAAAAATAGTCTATATTCTACTTAGTGTTTAAAGTTGATAAGTAAACTCCATGAAAATGTTCTAAGTCTTATTTGAAAATTCACTATTTTGAGAAGATTATGTATATACTTTGAAAAGAAAAGATTTATTTTGTTTGTGTGTTTACAATAGTAGGAAATCACCTTTTAAAAATATGTGTATATAAGTTGAAAACCAGATATGCCTTTGCCTTTGAAGAAAGTTTGGTAAACTCGTTGTTTTGAAAAAAGTAGTGTTTTTACTTTGAAGAAAAGGTTGTTATTTATTTGTAACTTTGTAGAGTAAATGATTATTTTGAAAATATACCTTAAGTTGGAATGGGTATACCTCATTTGAAAGTCAGTATCAGCAGAAAACCTTGTATTCAAAACTACTTGAGGTTCATCATTCTTCAAAGTTGGTCGTGTTTTGTTTTTATTTCTTAAAAATAGCCCTCACATTATTTTCACGATTAGACTATTTATCAAAAATAGTTCGTTTTCGCTTTTGAATCTGCCAAAGTTTAAACGTATTGAAATCGTTAGTGATAACAAGATAAAACCTTTCGTTTGTTGAAAAGACAAGTTCGAAAATAATAGTGATCAAACATTAGGGTAACTAAGTGAGCATAATTTCTAATTTAACGTTTACTTACTAGTCTTGTTTTACTTAATTTCCCTAAATGAGCAATCAAAATATCAAAATATCCAATGTGGTTAGTTTTCTGAAGTATGTATACACACATAAGCAATGAAGAACAACAAATATAGTTAAAAGTGGAGGGAGGAGGTGCCCCAAGTCTGGAACTTGGCCTGAGTTCCATAGGAACTCGGCAGTCCCAGATCGCATATGCACTAAAAGAATTAGTGAATGTTAATAGGAGATAAAATTATAACAAGTGACAATAATAAAGGGGGTGAGGGATACAATGAGATTAATTTTAAATTATTCCAATGAGGATAAATAATAATTAACGATCAAAAGTTTAGAATGAGACCTTATTCATTAATAAAAAACCCCTTTCGGCCCCTGGCAATTCAGAGTTAACAAGGGACTCAAGGACCCCGAGTAGTGCTTCTGTCGGGGAGGGGTATTTTAACCACATACCAAATTTACACCCAAATACCCTTATCATCCATTCTTACTCTTCCTCAAAGGTGTAGGCACAAGTAAAGCATCAAATTATGGATTCCATATTGCAAAAACACAAGCAGTAGATATAAAAGATCATGATAAATCTTTCCAAGGTTCAGGCACACAAAGATTCAGTAACTTCAGGCAAACATGACACTACAATTCATCATCAGATCACATAAGTGACTTAAGACACAACATTGACTTAGAAGAATTAATATTATAGTGTGGAGTATAAGGATAGGACAATGTAATAGGCATATAATCACTGATGGGATATGATCAAGCAGGATCACAAAACACAAGTGACATAATTCATTACATATAACTTCAGGCTCAGAAATGTTATCAGGTAATAACCAGTAGCATACAGAGATGAGAATAATCATTTGTTCTATTCATTCCAACAAATATTCAATATTTGCAGAGTTTCCCTAACTAGGTTAAAGTCATAATAACAATACATAGGTAGTTATGCTAATAGTTTCAGTTCGGAATTTTAAAAGTGCATATTAACTGATCAAGTCAGCGGAGACATCAGTTTAAATGGAAAGGTTAATTTTAATCTTGTTTAATCTTAATGACACGATGTCTAATTATAACAACATATAGTTTATCGACTCAGACAACTTTAGGTTAAATCCTATATAAGCAGCGATATTAACAAGCATAAGCCAACATGCAACGATATTCATTTTAATTTGGCAGATAAAACATACTCCAATAAGTTAACACTATGTAAATATAGACAGGTTCATTAGGAGGATATGTCAACACATGCTCAATGCATGATTCTGTATGCAGGTTGTTAATATAGCATAGTTTCGTGACCAAGTTTACTAGGTGGAGCTATTTAAGTAAGAACATGTTGTTATATGCATTACATACAGATTTCTTAAAGAGAATTACTCACTAAACCTAAACCAATACAACATCATAGAAAGGTCATGATTATTGCAGGTACAAGTTAACAAACAAATGTAACTACACAATTTCTCAAACTAAGGTCATGTAATAGTCTATGAGCATAGTAGAACAAACATTAGAAATGTGAATTCAGGTATAGAGGTTAAGTAGAGTCACTAACACACAACATCAGAAATTTCATATGGATATTCTCACAAATCTCAAACAGTCATGAGATGGCAAGTATTAACACTCATTACTGGGGTCAGTCCCAACAAATCATGTTCAGATATGAGGACATGTTTTCTGATGCCTTAACAAGGTTTAGCATGTGATGTCTTTTCCATGAAGAATACACAGATATCATGTCACCACAGTAGCATGAATAAGTTACTATCTAGGTTCAAGCAGGTTCAACATGAAAGTACTATCTAGTGGCGAGCGTATATGCACTTAGCGAGTTTAAATCATGATCGAGGTAAAAATTAGAATTTTCATGCCTTGTATCATTATGTGCTCATTTGATTTCTGATTTATTTGGCTCATGTGACTATGTTTTCTCTCTTAGTCATGTCAGAAATCATGCCTAGGCTTATGATAAATTTTGAAGGGATAGGAACTTGTTATTGATATGTTGAATTTCACAATTATCTGTTGTCATATAGAGATTTAATGAGCACATATTCGTATGATATTTATTATGTCCTTGTTAACCTTTTATCTAAAATTCCTAAGCATATACATATATTTTTTTTGTTATTGAATATGTGAATCAGATTGAGGATATTGGCACAAAGGGTAAGCGTGCGGGTGAGATATAGTTTTTGCACAATGGACATGATGATCGGAATATATTTATAAGGGATGTTATTATACCCCTCTTGTGCTTGGATTTGGATCCGTTCCTCCAGAGTCATGTGATAATATATGTCACTTTGGGCCCTGTGAGTGTGGTCGATACATGGATTTTATACCAGGTCGATACATGGATTTGTAATGATTGTGTTAATTCAGTTGTTGAATTATGTTATTATATTTTTGTGGTAAATATCCGGAAGCTTCCAGCCTCTCAAATATTTCTTCGAGGTTAGACTTGGTAGTTACCGGGTAATGACTATGGTGTACTCATACTACGTTTGTGCACATCTTTTTTTATGCAGAAACTTAGGTTAGTCCTAACAGAGCTTCCCGATTGGGCTAGGAGATCTCACGAAGACTTAGGGTGAGCTACACTTCATGAATCTACTTCGCATTTCCCGATTCCATGTTCCTTATTATATTTCTGTCTTATTGTACTTGAGACAACTTGACTTGTATACAGACTTGATCACATATCCGTAGGTGCTCGTGTACTTGTGCCACCTAGTTTTGGGGGCATATTGTATTGGTCATGTTTAGGCCTTGCTTATGATATTATAAGATATTGTCACTATTTTAAGACTATTTCCATCTTTTATTGCTATATATCTCTATTAAATAATAAAAATAGACTTTATTTGTTATCTTGAGGTTGGCTTGCTTAGCAAGTTTGGCTAGGCACCATCACGACCTTGAAGTGGGTTTTTGGGTGGTGACAATATGGTATCAGAGCTCTAGGTTGTGCTGGTCTCATGAGTCATGAGCAGGTCTAGTAGAGTCTTGTTGATCAGTACGGAGACGTATGTACTTATCTCCGATATACTACAAGATGTTAGGAAACTACACTTCCTTCATTCTTAATCGTGTGGCTTTGTTGATCCGAAGTTTGAATCCTTGTATTTATATTCTCTCATAGATGGTAAGAATGCATTCGTCGGGAGAAGATGATCATGCACCATCCCCTCAAGTTATGGCGTTGCGAAGCCGTGGTCGAGGTAGAGGCAGGACCCATGCTGCTGTCAGAGCCCCTGGTAGTCTGTTGTAGTACCTTTCGATCCTTTGTTTTTGAGCGGCCATTCGAACTAGTGCGGCCTCACGTCTTTCTTCTAGTAGCTCGAGGGATTATTTCATGGCCTCGTTGTTCGAGTCCTCGGTGGTATGTTAAAATATGACACTTGGTTCCCCGACCTCAGCTGGGATCAATGCCTGGGACCCATATACCAAAGAAAACAGGATCTCCCTCGTGCTCGACTTCAAAGTTATTCGATATGCCCATAGTATCTCGGGCAGCACTTCTCTCCATTTCCCCTTTGCATCATCTAACCTTTTCTTTAAGTTTTGGATGATGGTTTTGTTTGGGGACTCGGCTTGTCCATATGCACTTGGGTGGTAAGGCGTAGATAGGATCCTTTTGATTTTATGATCCTCGAGGAATTTTGTCACCTTGCTGCCGATCAACTACTTCCCATTATTGGATGTAATCTCGGAGGGAATCCCGAATCGACATATGATGTGTTCCCATATGAAGTCGATGGCTCTTTTTCTCTTATCTTCTCAAAGGCCTGCGCTTCTACCCATTTTGAGAAGTAGCCAGTCATAAATAAGATAAATCTAGCTTTACCTGGTGCCGTTGGTAGGGGGCCGACGATGTTCATCCCCCATTTCATGAATGGCCACGGGGATAGGGCCGAGTGTAGTTGTTCGTCGGGTTGATGGATCATCGGTGCAAATCTTTGGTCTTTATCACATCTTCGAACAAACTCCTTGGTGTCCTTTTCCATGCTATCTCAGTAATAACATGCTCTTATCACCTTTCGAACCAAAGAATCGGCACCGAAGTGATTCTCACAAGTGCTTTCATGGATTTCTCGTAGTACATAATCGGTGTCTCCCGGTCCCAAGCATAATGACAATAGTCCATCGAAGGTCCTCCTATACAATGTTCCATTCTCGTCGAGTGAAAATCGAGCTGCTCTGGCTCGGAGGGCCCTCAATTCTTTTGAGTCCGTGGGGAGCTTCCCATGTTTCAAGTACACGACGTACTTATTCCTCCAATACCATGTTAGACTTGTCGAGTTAATTTCTGCATGACCCTCTTCAATCACCGACCTTGATAGTTGTACGACAATCCCCGGAACTATGTCATCTTCTTCGACAGATGAGCCCAAGTTTGCGAGTGCATCGTTCTCGCAATTCTATTCTCGAGGTACGTGGACCATGGTCCACTCCTTGAAGTGATGCAATGTCACTTGAAGCTTGTCTAAGTATCTTTGCATCCTATCTTCTCGAACCTCGAAACTTCCATTTACTTGGTTGACTACTAAAAACGAGTCACATTTTGCCTCGAAGACCTCTGCTCCCAGGCCTTTGGCTAGTTCGAGACATGCAATCATGGCCTCATACTCGGCCTAATTGTTAGTCAATTTTGAAGTTTTTATGGATTGTCTAATGGTACTTCCCGTAGGCGGTTTTAAAACAATGCCAAGCCCAGACCCTTTCACATTCGAGGAACCATCAGTAAAGAGGGTCCATACCCCCGATGATGTGCCCATTTTTAGCAAGAGTTCCTTTTCTACTTTGGGCACGAGGGCAGGCACAAAATCGGCAAGAATTTGAGACTTGATAGCCGTCCGGGGTTGATACTCGATATCATCCCCTCCGAGTTCGATGGCCCATTTTTCCAATCGGCCTGATAATTCAAGCTTATGCAAAATGTTTCGAAGTGGATATGTAGTTAGTACACATATAAGATGGCATTGAAAATATGGTTTCAACTTCCTAGATGCACTTATTAATGCTAGGGCTAATTTTTCTAAATGCGGATACCTGGTTTCAGCATCTCCTAGGGTCCGACTTACATAATAGACAGGAAATTGCGTACCTTGCTTTTCTCGAACCAAAATGCCACTTACCGCCACCTCGGTCACGGCTAAAATACAAGTATAGTGTCTCATCCTCCTTCGGAGTATGAAGCAAAGGTGGGCTCGAGAGATACCATTTTAATTCTTCCAAGGCTTGTTGGCACATCGGGGTCCATGCGAAGTTGTTTTTCTTTGTGAGTTGGGATAAAAAATGATGGCTTCGATCTGAAGACCTCAAGATAAACCGTCCTAGGGCATCTATTCTTCCGGTTAGCCATTGTACGGCTTTCACGTTGTTCACGATGGTGATTTCCTCGATCGCTTTGATTTTATCGGGGTTGATCTCGATCCCCCTGCTCAAAACCATAAATTCCACAAAATTTCCCGAGCCGACTCCAAAAGCGCATATTTCGAGGTTGAGTTTCATGTCGCATGGACTTAACTAGCATGTCATCAATGTAAACTTCCATAGATTTGCCTATTTGATGTTCGAACATCTTATTAACTAGGCGTTGATATGTTGCTCCTGCGTTATTTAGCTCGAAGGCATTACATTGTAGCAATATGTACCATACTTCTTGATAAACAAAGTCTTTTCCTGGTCCTCTGAGTTCATTTGAATTTGATTGTACCCGGAGTAAGCATCGAGAAAAGTAAGGATCTCGTGGCCAGTTGTAGCATCGATCAATCGATCGATGTTGGGCAGTGGGAAAGAATCTTTAGGGCATGCCTTATTCAAATCTTTGTAATCTATGCACATTTTAAGTTTATTTCCCTTTTTTGGGACTACCGCTACGTTAGCTAGCCGTTCAGGATATTTTACTTCCCTAATGGACCCTATTTTGAGAAGTTTGGTTACCTCATCTTTGATGAATGCATATTTTACCTCGGACTGAGGTCTCCTTTTTTGCTTGACCGGTTTGAACCTAGGGTTGACGCTTAGTCGATAGGTGGTTATCTCCGGTGGGATCCCTGTCATATCTAAATGGGACCAAACGAAGCAATCAATGTTATCAATGAGAAATTGAATGAGATTTTTCTGAGTTCGGGGGTTAATCTTGTTCCCGGGTATACCTTTCATTCTGGAAGATGCTCGATCAATATAGCTTGCTCATGTTCTTCGACTGTGGACTTCGTTGCATCTGATTCCTCAAGGGAAACAAAGCCTCGAGGGGTGATTGCTATTTGGCTACCTGTTTGTCTTTTGACTTCTCTGGGGTAGGTGATGTCGATACCGGTGCCAAGTCATGTACTGCGAACATCTCTTTGGCTGCATGTTGCTCTCCATACACCGTTTTCCTACCATCCTTTGTTGGTAACTTCATCATTTGATGAAGGTTTGATGGCACTGCCCTTATGCTATGGATCCATGGTCTTCCAAGCAAAGCATTATACCTCATGTCTCCTTCGATGACATGAAACTTGGTATCTTGTATGGTTCCAGCCACGTTTACTGGGAGGATGATTTCCCCCTTTGTTGTTTCACTCTCCATGTTGAATCCATTCAGGACTCGAGCGGCGGGTATGATTTGGTCGAGCAACCTGAGCTTATCCACGACCCTCGACATGATTATATTGGCCAAACTACCTGGATCCACAATCACACGTTTAACTTGAACTTTATTTAAAAGGATAGATATCACCAGTGCGTCGTCGTGAGGGTGAGACATAGCCTCGATGTCTTCCTCGCTGAATGTGAGAGTGTCTTCAGGGATGTAGTCCTGAGATCGCTTCTCCCTGGTGATAGATACTTTGGTTCGTTTGAACTTGTGGGACATCGACTCCTCCGATGATCATGTGAATGACATGTTGGGGCTATTCTGGTTCGTCTTTCCTATTTTCATCTCTCTCTCGAAAATGGTTCTTTGCCCGGTCATTGAGAAACTCTCGAAAGTGCCCCTCATTGAACAATTGGGCTACCTCCTCTCGAAGTTGTCTGCAATCCTCGGTCTTATGACCATGAGTACCATGGTACTTTCACATTAAGTTGGGGTTCCTCTGATAAGGATCTGACTGTATGGGCTTGGGCACCTAGTATCTCTAATCTTGCTGATGGCCGATACGATGTCTGAGGCATCGATGTTGAAGTTGTATTTTGACAATCGGGGTGCCTCCATCAGTCCCGAGTGTCTGTTAAACCCGGTCTTGCTCATGAGTCCCCGGGAATTTTGGCCTCAATCTGTCCTTCGATCATTTCGAGGTATGTTACGCCTTGAAGCGTTTCTTCTGTCTTCGATGTATGGCTGATATCTTTCTTTATTCAGCCTTGGCTCCCTGTCTGCATTTCTTGATTCTTTTGCTAGTAGCCTGATTGGATAAACTGAGCCCGGTGGGGCTCCCAACTGGTCGTCCTCGACCCTGATTTTTGACTGGTACCTATTGTGCACATCCGCCCAAGTCACGGGGGGATACTCGATCAAGTTTTATTTCAGCTGCCTCGAAGCTATCAAGCTTCGTTCATTCAGCCCCTGAGTGAAGGCTTGCACGACCCAGTCATTGTAGACTGGTGGTAACTCCATTCTCTCTATCTGAAAATGGGAGACGAACTCCCTCAACATCTCATTTTCTCTTTGCTTAATTTAAACACATCGGACTTCCTTGTTGCAACCTTTATGGCACCAGCATGTTCCTTTACAAATGAGTCTGCCAATATGGCAAACGTATCTATTGATTTGGGGGAGTTTATGATACCACATCATGGCCCCCTTGGACAGTGTTTCTCCAAATTTCTTCAACAAAACAGACTCGATCTCATCGTCTTTGAAGTTGTTCCCCTTTATACCACAAGTGTATGTGGTAATGTGCTCATTGGGATCTGTGGTCCCGTTGTATTTTGGGATGTTGGGCATCCGGAACTTCTTCAGAATAGGCTTCGGAGCTGCACTCGGTGGGAATGGTTTCTGTATAAACTTCTTCGAATCTAGTCGTTTCAAGACCGGGGGTGCTCCCGGGATCTGGTCGACCCTCGAGTTGTAGGTTTCTACTTTCTTGTCGTTGTCCTCTATCTTCTTTTCTCCTGACTCGATATTCTTGGTGAGTTCCTCGAGCATCTTTTGTATCTGTCACGACCCAAATTCCCAACCCTCGGGATCGTGATGGCGCCTAACACCATACTTGCTAGGCAAGCCAATGTTAGAATTTAGCTAATCGTTTTCTTTTAAGAATTTATTTAAGCATAAGTAGACAGTTTAAAAATGAATACGAAATCTAATACTGTTCAACGAATGATGTCAATAATAATTAAATAATGAGACGAAACCACGAAACTAATGCTAATATTTAACTACCCAGGGTCTGGAGTCACAATTCACGAACTACTAAAGAATACTACAAGTATTTGGCTGAAAGAAAATATATATCTGTTTTGAATGAAATAAAACAGTAACTAAATAATGTGGAGATCTACCTCGTGTCTCCGTACAATGATCAGCTACTGCTCAAAGAATCAGCTCTAACCGGAACCTAGATCTGCACAAGAAGTGTAGAGTGCAGTATCAGTACAACTGACCCATGTACTGGTAAGTGCCGAGCTTAACCTTGACGAGGTAGTGACGAGGCTACGACGGGGCATTTATAATACAACATGTATATAACGTATAATAACGCAAGAAGGGAATACTAAACTAAACAAACAATAACTTGCATGTCACGCCCCAACCTCGGGGGACGAGACCGGCACTTAACCGAGTGAACCCAGTCAAGAAAGCATGTTAAGCCCTTCCTACCCGACTCGTTTACTCCCCGAGTTTATAACATACATTATTTACTGAGTTAGCAGGAGATAAATCAAAAGCCTACATTTATAACATTAAGTCCATTTTTCCTTTTTACACCGCTATCAACGTTAGGTTTTCCAAAACACACATACTAATTTCAATATCTAAGAAATGGGATCACATTTACGAGTTAATCCGACAACTACCCAAAATATACACAACCCACATAAGTGTCTACGGAGCCTCTAAAAGTACGGAAGATGAACCTAGACCTGCCGGCGACAAGGCCCCAACTATACCTCAAAAGGAACAACATATACAATAGAGAGCAACACATATATCTACATACGGCCCCTGGAGGAAATGGGGCTCACTAGAACTGCTGAAAGGAGGAGGATAGGGCACCACTATCGACGATCGATGCTGCCAGTTACTGATCCACATACATCCATAAGAAGATGTAGCACCCCCGACAAAAGGGACGTTAGTACCATTGAATAGTACTAGTATGTATAAACAAACTCTACTCCAGATAGAATAAACGTCAAACATGCAATGATACAAATAGAAACTTCATATAACAATTCACCGAAGTAGGGGAAGAGCACAATTAAGGGTCACCATGTTTTCTTATCCCGTTTTTCCATCTTTTGGTTAATAATATTTTAAAGCCAAGTGTTATTATTATTACTAAACCACCGTGTCGTTGTCACACGGAGTCCAATCTCCGCCCGATCGGCTAAGCCATCCTAATTGAGACATCAATATTCCGTGTCATTATTACACGGAATCCGATCTCCGCCCGATCGGCTAAGCCATCTCATTCGGACCAGTGGGACGTCATCATTATTATACTTTCATTAATACCACCGTGTCGTTATCACAGGGAGTCCGATCTCCGCCTGATCGGCTAAGCCATCCCACTTGGAGCAATGAGACATCATAAATATCATACTTTCATAATTACCACCATGTGTACATCATGGAGTCCGATCTCCGCCCGATCGGCTAAGTCATCTCACTCTAGGACATAACCTATCATATTTAAATCTTTTAGTTCACATTTCATATCATTTAAATCTTTTGATTCACATCTCATATCATTTCAATATTTTGATTCACATTTCTTCTCTTCACTTAGTTTAAGTTCTTGACACTTGGGCATATCTAACCCTTTTTAGGTTACATTCCTCTATTCACCCATATCATATATTCATCATTTACATCGACCAAAACCATCACGTAAGAGGATTCGTACACATAGTAAAAGAATGAGCATAATGATCACAATTCATACACTCAAATAGCATAATGACATGGTAGTAACATAGAATGGCATAGAAGCAAGAATTTCTCAATTTAGCACATAGAACCCAAAGAATCAAAACAAGGGAATCCATACCGTACATTTTGGCACCAACGAGTTTATTCTATGAAGCTTAGAGTTACCCATACATACTTCGATTTGGGGTTTTTCCATAATTTCTACCACAATTCACCGGACCCTTTTAGCACCTTCAATCTAGTTCACAATGTGGCACAACTGAATTACAATTAGGAATAATGATCATGTCTTGAACTCACTTGAGCACTTTATCAAGCATTAGGTGTTCATATAGATTGAATGGCCCCCTTTTTAGTGAATGGTTACTCTACCCCATCCCTTTTTACTAGATTAGGATTTGTTGGTTACATGCATGCAAGGTTCCTATCTCCATTCCCATGAACTCACCTATGCATGGTCCATCTTAACAAAATCTGTAAATTAAGGTTGGTGGGGTAGAAGCTTACCTCTTAGAGTGAAGAATTTGGTGTTCTATTTGATTAGTTCCCAGCTTGAGTGGTGATGGAAGATCAATCTGATGGAATTTGGGGCCTTCTCTCTTGAACTCTCTCTTTTATCACTCTAAACTTATCAGGAAAATGGTTAAGAGATGGGGGATGGGCGTTGTATAGGTCTGGAGGTCGGGTTTTAAAAATTAGAAACTAGTAGCCAATGCGATCGCATTTCGGTTATGTGGTCCGCAAACCTGTCGCACAATTGGTCTCAACTGGGCGAAGAAGAAAAGGAAACTTCCCAGGTATGCGAAAACTATGCGGTCTCATAGTGCACCACATAACTCCCTCCGCAAAACTCAAGCGCAAATATGCGACGAACTATGCGGCCCGCATACTCAAAATGCGATCGCATTTTGGGCCGCAGAGTTTCCCTCAAAATGGACAGAAAACTGTCCGACTATGCGACCACTATGTGGTCTACATACCTGATATGCGATCGCATAGTGGACCGCAGATCCGCCTAAACTCGCAAAATCTCATCCTCTAAGTCTTGGGGTACTTTTCACTCCAAAATGGTCCGAATCAAGAATTTCTATGGCTATTTCAAGATGGGGATCTATCCGGGCATCGCTTTTGGTTTAAAAAAAATTCTACGGGCCTTTACATCCTCCCCCACTTAAAATCATTCGTCCTCGAATGAGGATCGGGGAATTTCTTAGGTTTGAAACTACTATATGCTAACCCCCAAATTTATCTAACTCCCAATTTTTCTAAAACATATTTGCCAGAGTTTCCTTTGTAATTAGGCCTATCCACCTGTCAGAGATCCCCCGAAACACATTTCAATGAACTTCACATACTCAGTCAATACAATCACACATAAATACAACACAAATTAAGGAGTTTATAAGAGAACGGGGGATTAGGGGAGTGGGGTGGCTCTACACAATATGATAAGGGATGCAATTATTTAGAGATGACAATTTCATAGGCTAGTACCTGACTTATTCGAACAAATGAGGGTACTCCTTTTTCATTTCATCCTCTGCTTCCCAAGTTGCTTCCTCGACTTGTTGATTCCGCCATAATACCTTAACCGATGTGATTTCCTTGTTTCTCAACTTACGGACCTGCATATCAAGGATGGAAATTGTAATTTCCTCATATGACAACTCTTTGTTAACCTCAACGGTCTCAACCGGAACGATGGCAGACGGGTCTCCAATCACTTTCTTTAACATGGACACATGAAACACCCGGTGCACCAATGACATCTCAGGGGGAAACTCCAGCTTATATGCCACCTGTCCTATCGTTTGAGTGATTCTATAGGGCCCGACATATCTCGGACTCAATTTCCCTTTCTTTCCAAATCGCATGACCCCCTTCATGGGAGATACCTTCAAGAACACCTAATCATCTTCTTGGAACTCTAAATCCCTGCGACGAACGTCCGAATAGGATTTCTGATGCCTCTGAGCAGTTTTCAACCTCTCTTTTATGATTCTAACCTTCTCCATAGCTTGATGCACGAGATCCGGTCCCAATAGTTTGGCCTCTCCAACCTCGAACCACCCAATTGGTGACCTACACCTCCTACCGTACAAGGCCTCAAATGGTGCCATCTGAATACTCGCATGGAAACTGTTGTTGTAAGCAAATTCTATAAGTGGCAAATGATCATCCCAGCTACCTTTAAAATCAAGCACACAAGCTCGTAGCATGTCCTCAAGTGTATGGATAGCCCGCTCTGCTTGTCCGTCAATCTGCGGGTGGAAGGTTGTGGTGAGATTTACCTGCGTCCCCAAACCTTGCTGAAATTTCTTCCAAAAGTTAGCTGTGAATTGGGCCCCTCGATCAGAGATAATGGAAACTGGAGTGCCATGGAGCCTGACTATTTCCTTGATATACAACTGAGCATATTGTTCTGCAGTGTCGGTGGACTTGACCAGCAAGAAATGTGCTGACTTCGTGAGTCGATCCACTATTACCCAAATTGAGTCAAACTTGCGCGGAGTGCGGGGTAACCCTACCATAAAATCCATGTTGATCATCTCCTACTTCCACATTGGTATTTCTATAAGCTGCGCCAACCCACCAAGCCTTTGATGCTCGGCCTTCACTTGCTGACAGTTCGGACACTTAGCCACAAAGTCCGCCACACCCCTTTTCATACTATTACACCAATAAACTTCCTTGAGGTCGTGATACATTTTCGTAGAACCTGGGTGTACGAAATATCTAGAATTGTGAGCCTCTGCCATTATCCTCTCCCGAAGGTCATCCACATTTGGGACACATAATCTTCCTTGGCACCGCAAGAAACCTCCGCCCTTGCTAAGCGAAAAAGTCGTGGTCCTGTAATTAAGAATTGCTTCTTTTAGTCAAGCCAATGCTGGATCATTGTATTGCTTTTCCTTGACTTCTGCCACAAGCTAAGATTCGGCTATATTATGTACTACAACATCCCCTCCGTCAGAGGCCGTAAGACAAACCCCCAGACTGGTCAACTGGTAAACTTCTCGAGCCAAGGGCCTCTGACCTGCTTCCAAGTGAGCCAAACTACCCATGGATTTCCGACTAAGAACGTCCGCCACCACATTCGTTTTCCCCGGATGGTACAGGATATTCATATCATAAGCCTTGAGCAATTCCAACCATCTCCTCTGCCTCAAGTTTAATTACTTCTGCTTAAATAGGTACTGGAGACTCTTGTGGTCTATTAACACATTCACATGGACTCCATACAGATAGTGCCGCCAGATTTTCAATGCAAAAACAACTGTTGCAAGCTCCAAATCATGCGTCAGATAATTCTTTTCGTGATTCTTAAGCTACCTTGAAGCATAGGCTATAACCTTATTACATTGCATTAACACACACCCCAGACCAACCCTTGAAGCATCACAATACACCACAAACCCCTCTGTACCCTCTGGCAAGGTCAACACCGGCGCCAAAGTCAATCTTGATTTCAATTCCTGGAAACTCCTTTCACAAGCATCAGACCACTGGAACTTGACCGCTTCTGTGTCATCTTAGTCAATGGGGAGGCGAGAGTAGAGAATCCTTCCACAAACCTCCGATAATATTCAGCTAAACCTAAGAAACTGCGAATCTCTGTCGGGGTCGTTGGTCTAGGCCAATCTTTTACTGTTGCGACCTTATGGGGGTCAACCTGAATCCCTTCCCTGGAGACGACATGGCCCAAAAAGGTAACTGATTCGAGCTAAAATTAACATTTCTAGAACTTTGCATATAATTGATGCTATGAAGAGTCTGCAGAACTTCCCTGAGGTAATTAGCATGATCTTCTTGACTTCGCGAATAAACAAGGATATCGTCGATGAAAACTATCACAAAAGAGTCAAGAAATGGCTTGAAGACCCGATTCATAAGGTCCATGAAAGATGTTGGGGCGTTGGTTATCCCAAAAGACATTACCGAGAATTCAAAATGCCCATATCGAGTCCTGAAGGCGGTCTTAGGGATATCTTGCTCCCTTATCTTTAGTTGATGATACCCGGATCGCAAATCAATTTTTGAAAAGAACTTGGCGCCCTGCAATTGATCGAACAAATCATCTATTCGAGGCAATGGGTACTTGTTTTTGATTGTGACTTTGTTGAGCTGCCGGTAGTCAATACACATTCGCAGCGACCCATCTTTCTTTCTGACGAAAAGAACTGGCGCGCCCCAAGGCGACACACTTGGACGAATGAAAACCTTTTCTTGAAGATCCTTCAGTTGCTCCTTTAACTCTTTAAGTTCCGATGGTGCCATTCTGTAGGGTGGAATAGATATCGGTTGCATGTCTGGAAATACATCAATCCCAAAATCAATCTCCATGTCTGGAGGATCCCAAGGAGCTCGTCTGGAAAGATATCAAGAAACTCATTCACAATAGGCATGGATTCGGGAGTAGGCACCTCAGATGTGGTGTCTGTAACTCGGACCAAATGGTAGATGCACCCCTTTCTGATCATCTTTTAGGCCTTAAGGTAGGAAATAAACCTACCTCTCGGCATGATATTATTCCCCTCCCACTCAATAGCTTGCTCATTAGGAAACTCAAGCCTCATAGTTCTGGTTCGGCAGTCGAGTTTGGCAAAGCATGAATAGAGCCAATACATGCCCATTATTACATCAAAATTGATCATTCCTAGATCGATAAGATCGGTCGTGGTATCCCGGCCACGCACCGTGACAACACAATTCCTATAGACTCACGCGGCTGTAATTGATTCACCAACCGGAGTCGATACTGAGAACGATTCATGAAGCTGTTCAGGTTCTATCCCAAAGTTTGAAGCAATAAAAAGAGTGACATATGATAAAGAAGACCCGGGATCAATAAGGGCATACACGTCATGAGATTGAACAGTCAAAATACCTGTGACGACATCTGGAGAAGCCACTACACTCTGACGACCACTCAGGGCATAGAACCGGTTGGGTCCTCCCCGACCCCGTGCACCACCCCTAGTTGCACCGCACCCTACTGATGTTGGAGGGTGTGCTGAGGATGTAGCAGCTGAAGAACTGGATGGCTAGGCGGTGCCCCAACCTGCTCCCTGGCTAGATGTCGGCAGTCTCTCTGAATATGGCCTCTCATCCTGCACCCGTAACATACCGGCCGATCCAAGTAACAGGGCCCAGAATGAAACCTCTCACGCTTAGGGCATGGGGCCCTCTGCTGCTGCTGGAATCTCCCACCTGAACGACCCGGCTGATGGAACCTCCTGCTGCCTGAACTGGACCCAAAGCGACCTCCCTACTGGTGATGATGATGATGATGTCCTATTGGTGGGGCACTAACTGAGGACTGAACATAAGACTGGGGTGGCCCTGATGACCCATCCCGAGGAACTGATTTCCCACCTCCGAATGAATTCCCAAGGTTGCCCGCTGACCGGGCCCTGCCACCACCTTCTCGATCCATCCTCAACTTCAACTTTCGAGCCTCTATAGCCTGGGCGAATCCCACAATCTTCCCATAGTTCATGTCAGAATGTAGAGCAGTTGTGGCAGCTTCATTAACAACCAAGGGGCCAAGGCCGTGCACAAACCGACGAACTCGGGCCTCCATAGTCGGCATCATATGAACAGCATACTTGGACAGGTGCACGAACTCCATATGATATTCTCACACGCTTCTCCTACTTTGCTTGAGGACCTCAAACTCTGATGCTCGGGCTGCCCTAATCTCGGTGGGCAAGAAATGGTCTATGAAGGCATCTGCAAACTCACTCCACCTCGCCGGAGGGCTCCCCTCCTCATAGGAATCCTCCCACATCTCAAACCAGGAATACGTCACCCCTTTCAGACGATAGGAGGCCAACTCTACTCCCTCTGTCTCAGTAGCACGCATAACTCGGAGGGTCTTGTGCATCCCATCAATAAAATCCTGAGGGTCCGCCTCGGGGTCGGTACCTGTGAACTCTAGAGAGGCTAACTGAAGGAACCTATTAACCCTAGAACCTGAAGAATCCCCTTTCCCTCTAGAGGATGTGGGGAAACATTTGATCTCTGGGCTTGAGAGGCCACCAAATGCGTCAGCATCTGGATAGCTCCCCTAAGGTCCCCATCAGAAATACCGGGACCGGAGGCTGGGGCTGGAGGAGGATCAGGTATATCAGCGGGAGGTATTGTGGCACCCTCCGCTAGAGTAGGAATTGGAATGGTTCGTCCTGGTGTGGAGGAATCAGGCTGATTTATAGTCGGGGAATCATTCTTACCCGAATCATTCAATTGAGGATCAATGGCCACTCCTGGGGTGGCATTAGCCTTTTGGCCGAGTCGCGCTTTCTTCTTGGGTGCCATTTACTGAAAGTTAAAACAATGCACGAGTCAGAGAGAGAATCAACCTCACTTTTCACTCCATCGCACAACACAGAATAACAATGAAGGGTAGTATTCCTAAATGTCCAGTCAGCCCCCTAATTATAGATGTGGTCGACAACACACCGATAAGAAGGGATCTACTAGACACGGCTCCGAGACACCCTAGGACACTTAAAAACTTAGGCTATGATACCAAGTTTGTCACGCCCCAACCCCAGGGGACGAGACCGGCACTTAACCCAGTGAACCCAGTCAAGCAAGCCTGTTTAGACCTTCCTACCCGACTCGTTTACTCCCCGAGTTTATAGCATACATTATTTATTGAGTTAACAGAAGATAAATCAAAAGCCTACATTTATAACATTAAGTCCATTTTTTCTTTTTACACCGCTATCAATGTTAGGTTTTCCAAAACACACATACTAATTACAATAGTTAAGAAATGGGATCACAGTTACGAGTTAATCCGACAACTACCCAAAATATACACAACCCACATAAGTGTCTACGGAGCCTCTAAAAGTACAAAAGATGAACATAGATCTTCTGGAAATAAGGCCCCGGCTATACCTCAAAAGGAACAACATGTACAAAAGAGAGCAACACATATATCTACATACGGCCCCGGGAGGAAATGGGGCTCGCCAGAACTGCTGAAAGGAGGAGGATAGGGCACCACTATCGACGATCGACGCTGACGGCTACTGAGCCACCTACATCCATAAGAAGATGTAGCGCCTCCGGAAAAAGGGATGTTAGTACCATTGAATAGTACTAGTATGTATAAACAAACTCTACTCTAGATAGAATAAACGTCAAACAAGCAATGATACAAATAGAAACTTCATATAACAATTCACCAAAGTAGGAGAAGATAACAATTAAGAGTCCTATCTCTGCCCGATCAGCTAAGCCATCTCATTCAAATCAGTGGGACATCATCGTTATCATACTTTAATTATTACCACCGTGTTGTTATCACACGGAGTCCGATCTTCGCATGATCGGCTAAGCCATCCCACTTGGATAAATGAGACATCATCAATATCATACTTTCATAATTACCACCATGTGTACATCACGGAGTCCGATCTCCGCCTGATCGGCTAAGCCATCTCACTCTAGGATAAAACCTATCATCTTTAATTATTTTAGTTCACATCTCATATCATTTCAATCTTTTGATTCACATTTCTTCTCATCACTTAGTTTAAGTTCTTGACACTTGGGCATATCTGACCATTTTTAGGTTACTTTCCTCTCTTCCCCCATATCATATATTCATCCTTTACATCGACCAAAACCATCATGTAAGAGGATTCGTACACATAGTAAAAGAATGAGCATAATGATCACAATCCATACACTCAAATAGCATAATGACATGGTAGTAACATAGAATGGCATAGAAGCAAGAATTTCTCAATTTAGCACATAGAACCCAAAGAATCAAAACAAGGGAATCCATACCGTACATTTTGGCACCAACGAGTTTATTCTATGAAGCTTAGAGTTACCCATACATACCTCGATTTGGGGTTTTTCCTTAATTTCTACCATAATTCACCGGACCCTTTTAGCACCTTCAATCTAGTTCACAATGTGGCACAACTAAATTTTGAATTAGGAATAATGATCATGTCTTGAACTCACTTGAGCATTTTATCAAGCATTAGGTGTTCATATAGATTGAATGGCCCCCTTTTTAGTGAATGGTTACTCTACCCCATCCCTTTTTACTAGATTAGGATTTGTTGGTTACATGCATGTAAGGTTCCTATCCCCATTCCCATGAACTCACCTATCCATGGTCCATCTTAACAAAATCTGGAAATTAAGGTTGGTGGGGTAGAAGCTTACCTCTTAGAGTGAAGAATTTGGTGTCCTATTTGATTAGTTCCAAGCTTGAGTGGTGATGGAGGATCAATTTGATGGAATTTAGGGCCTTCTCTCTTGAACTTTCTCTTTTCTCACTCTAAAATTATCAGGAAAATGGTTAAGAGATAGGGAATGGGCGTTGTATAGGTCTGCGGGTCGAGTTTTAAAAATTAGAAAATAGGAGCAATTGCAATTGCATTTCGGTTATGCGGTTCGCAAATCTGCCGCATAATTGGTCTCAATTGGGCGAAGAAGAAAAGGAAATTGCCCAGGTATGCGGTACATATGCGGTCCGCATACCTGTTATGCGATCGCATACTGCACCGCATACTCCCTCCGCAAAACTCAAGCGCAAATACGTGATGAATTATGCGGCCCGCATACTCAAAATGCGATCGCATTTTGGGTCGCATAGTTGCCCTCATAATGGACAACAAATTGTCCGACTATGCGACCACTATACATTTTGCATACCTGATATGCGATCGCATAGTGGACCGCATATCCGCCTAAACTCGCAAAATCTCATCCTCTAAGTCTGGGGGTACTTTTCACTCCAAAATGGTCCGAATCAAGAATTTCTGGCTATTTCAACATGGGGATCTATCCGGACATCTCTTTTGGTTTAAAAATAATTCTACGGGCCTTTACATTGCAGCAATTAATAAACTAACTCAGCTAATGATGAGTGGCGATTTTACCACTCATTTTGGCCTCTTTTCAGTAGATTTTGTGTTGCTAAATTGATATTTGAGGTTGCTATCAGTGTATAATTGCTCTATTTGCAGGAAAATGATGCCATGAAGTGGTTAAGGTCAAATTGGAGTGAAATTGAGCAAAAGAGAGTAAAGAAGAGAAAAGAGGGGAGCAATGGCCAAATGCGATCGCATATGCAACATGCGAATCGCATTTCGAGCCCAGAGATCGCATACCGCAACAGAAAGTTGAGTCAAGTTTAATGAGTGAAATGCGGTCGAATATGCGATCGCATACATAATTGAAATATGCACCTGAATTAAATCACATTGGTATAAAGAGCCGGAAAGGAAAAAGAGGAGGAAAGTATCTCAAATGCGGTTCGCATTTGAGTCGCAACACCATCTGATGCCTGAAGCTACATTGTAAATGCGACGCACGAATGCGATCGCACATCACTAATGCGGACCGCATATCTCAAATGCGACGACCCTCTGGGACCTAGGGTTTTGATGTGCGACGGAAAGAGTGAAGATGCGAATCACATACCTGATATGCGACAGGGATGTGATCGCATATCAACCTGACAAGGGTGTTTTTGTCCACTTTTCACTCGAAGTTTTGGCCCTCTATAAAAAGCATACCTTGGCAACATCTTAGGCATCGAATATAGATCCATTAGAGATCGATCTTTGGACATTTTCTTCAGTTTTGTAAATATATTTTGAGTAGAGAA
>ML278366.1:0-32375 GCA_005239495.1 Nicotiana undulata
AACCTCAAAGTCTCATTTTTTATCCGAACCCACTCATTTCAAGTCCGTTTTACACCAAATTTCGCAGATAAGTCACATAACATAGAATAAACCTGTTCCGGGCTCCGAAACCATAATACGGGCCCGACAACACGGTTTTCACGTAATTATTCATTATCAAAGTCCTTTATTAGTTTCAGAAAATAATTTTCTTTAAAAATTCATTTCTCGGGCTTGGGACCTTGGAATTCGATTCCGAGTACAAGTCCCATATTTTCCTACGGACCCTCCGGGACCGTCGAATCACGGGTCCGGGTCTGTTTACCAGAAATGTTGACCAAAGTCAACTATATTCNGTTACACGCCCGGGCTGCGCACGCATAACGAGATGAGACTAACGGAGGCTCTCGGAGCCTCGGAACACAAATACAACTCAAATTATGTAAGATGACCTTTTGGGTCATCACATTTAGGTTATTAGATGAGGAATAGTGGTCATTTTAGGGTATAGCAAAATTTATATTGCCAATGAATATATTTTAAGTTTAACTTTTATTTATTATGCTATAATTTTATTTTTTCTTTATACTACAACAAATTTGAAAGTTCGGTCAAATTTCTTTTATCACTTTAGATCTTTGGACGAAGTGAATGACATATTAGCAAGGAATCATCTTTTTTATTTATTAGAGTTTGGCTAAGCTTGAAATATATTAATGTAAATTTTTTGTTACATTTATGAAAAGAAAGAAACATCATGTATCACGAAGAAATTTTGTCATAGAATAATTAGTTATGAAATTTTAAAAAGAAATATATTAGATTTGTCATGAAGTTACTAAATGAAGCAAATTGTGGGTAAAATATTTTATTGTCCGTGGTAATTTTTCAATGTAGAATATGATATTTTTTTTAGAGTTCAAACCTCATTATTATTTATCCCATATGTTATAAATTGGAGTTGATTTTAAGGAAAACTAGCATGTGTATAATTAGTTTCTTTTTTTGTTTAATAATTATTATACTTTCCCTATGTATTACTAATTCAATAAATTTTACAGTTAACGAGTATTTTGATGAGACAGAACGTGAATGATA
The DNA here is from genome assembly GCA_005239495.1 of Nicotiana undulata. NCBI lineage: Eukaryota > Viridiplantae > Streptophyta > Magnoliopsida > Solanales > Solanaceae > Nicotiana > Nicotiana undulata. Next base: position 1,078 of record ML278366.1, read on the forward strand.
GAAGCATCACATTCCGCATCATCTTGATTTTGCTTATAATCTAAGTCAACTATAAGTTGATTATATTCTCTCGAATATTGCTACATTTTGAGAGTGGCCTGGCTTGCTAGCTACTTATTACGATGAACTAAAATTGATTTTATAATTTTAGGACAAAAGATAGCACAAAGTTATATTGACTACTTAAAAATGAAAGACAAGGATTTATATGACTACTAAAAATTATTTAAGTAGGAATTATGATTGAGAACAAATATGTTTACAAGATACAACAGCTTATTGAATTGACTTTACTTTTTAAAATTTCATAACTAATTATTTCTAAATAATTCGTATGATTGTTTGAAGAAAATTATTTGCTCTTATCAATTTTATCTTGAGACCGCGTATCGCGCGGGTAGAAATACTAGTAAATCTTAATAACAAGAAAATGAAATATAACAGAATAAATGTGACGGAGGGACCTTATAGCCCAAAGCAAGAAAGAGCCAAGACATGGTTATTACGTAATGCCTGCCAATTTCCATCAATTCAGTAAGTAATTTTATATATTAAAAGCAAAACTAAATATCTATTTATAAATTCTTCCAACAATATAAAGATTTTATTTTCAGGGGAAAAGAAGAATGGTTATATGCAGGTGCATGACAACAGAAAATTTTCCCAAAATTTGGGTAACAAAATAATGAATCACCACCGTCACTTAGCAGGTCTGTTGCGACAACGTGGTACGGTTGTTATGCGACCAATTAACCTAGTGGAGCCTCGTTAATTTAATGTTAGACAAGCCAAGACAAACCTGTTGTCGTATCATGCCACAATTTTAGTGGGCGTTTGGACATAAGAAATGTAAAATTTTCGAAATAAGTGGGGGAGAAAAATCAAGTGAAAATGATATGTAGAATTTAGAGTTGTGTTTGGATATGAATATAATTTTGGATTGTTTCTGTCTCATCATCTACGCTAACTTCTGTGGGTCATCGACCGCTATAAGTTGTCTTGTTGTTTTTTAGTTTATATTTTTGGTTGATTTTTTAATATATTTGTTATTTTCTTTATGATTTGAATTTCTATAATTTTATGAAAAGATCTTTTAATGTAATGTCATTTTGGTATTTGTTCATCAGCTTTTTAATAGTGACACCGTTTACGAAAAATTCTGTGTACGTCACCAGAGGTGACCACCAAATACGCATTCGGTGAAGCGAATTTGTTTCTTCCATTTTCTTAATTCTTATTTTTGTCGTGTGATATTGTATTTTAGGATTATTCATATCACCATAAAATTGAACGCAGGCTATTTTAGGATTGCAAAAAAAATGTTATTTCTCAACTGGGAACACGTGTCCGAGGAAAGCGACCAGCTTCCTCATAAGCAGTGTTTGATATCTTTTAATCAGCCAAACAGACCCTTGTCGGCATTCGTCGGTAGAGTAAAACTTAAGAAAACCATATTCCCTGTTGCAAGGGAAAAAATTGAAATTCATGACCACTATTTTGGTTCTCTTATTAAGGATATTTCGTAACTCCCATAAAGAAGGATTCTCATGTTACTATTGAATGCTAACGTAAGAAACATTGTATTCATGGTATTTCAATTTATGTGGATTTTGGGAGATAATAGTGAACACCAATTCGGCAAAGATGGTCTTAGAAAAGAGAATCTAGAGAGAGAATTATTGGAAGAAAAAATGAGAGATATTCTTTCATTAACTGAAACTGTACAGTGCATTTTTTCTATTATATAGAAAATGATAGATGGTTAACCAAGGGCATATATGTCATTTCAATTCAGGTATGTTTTTCTTAAATATAAAATTATGCCATCTTGATACACGTGGAGCCCACGTTACTCTAACCACAACTCTCATTTAAATGACTATACATGTGTTGATTAGACTGGTTATGCAGTGCAAAAGCTCATTTCCAACTTTTCTCTCATTTTGAAAAATTATCTATTTTATTTTATTCAAATAGAAGTTTACATAGAGAAAGTAAAATTAATTTTTAAATAATACCGCAACAAAAAAAAGTATCGATATTTACAAGATTTTATCTTTATTCATATTATCTTAAAATTTGAAAATAAAAACGGTTTTCATCTATCCATACTATTTGAAGGCGATTTCAAACTAAATATTTTCATATTCAAAAGTAATTTTAAAAATATAGCTTGTTAAACCTCAAAAGTTAATTTAAGTGATGAGATTTGTTCCTACTGTACGAGGAGGCTTTATCGTATATACTTAATTGATTTGATAATTTAATCTATATGCTTTGAACTCTTTTCTTTCCTGATAACTTTTCAACTATCAATAATTGTCTTAAACGTTATTTGTTATAATTTTTATATTCTTTCATTATGAAAATTAACACATGATAATTTCATAAAAAATAAAAAATATTTCTCTCATCTCCTTAATATTGAGGAAAACATAAAAATCTATATATTTTATATAAAATTCTATCCAATGTTTATTATTTTATCACCAGTTAACATCAATTTAAAGGAATTATAATAAAATATAATTTGAACTACTATATTGAATTACTATAATTTATATCATGTTCATATTTGTTTTAGTGCCTATTATTCTCTTTATTTGAAGTAGTAAATTGCCTCATTAAGAATGCAAAATTAGGAATTTTTCTTAATTTTGATGTATACAAGATATAAAATCATAATTTTTTTCATGTTTTATCGTATTGTAAATAATGAAGTTGTTCGTTTAAACTTTCATCAAGTAGCTGATTGTTTCCATTGTTGAAATACTTGCGAGACCAATTTGGATGTATTCCAGATTAGTTTACAAACAGATTGATATGCTTTTTATTCAAGAAAATTATTAATATAGATGACACTTGTAGCTTTTTAATGTATTCTCTTGTAAAATATTTGAATATAATAGGAAAATAATACCATGGCAAAATACATATGTTACCCCTTGAACTATGGAACAAATCCCTATTACACACATTCTAACCACGAAACTGACACGCTCAACCTTTTCAAAGTGTGTCTAATACAAACTTATTTTGCTACGTGGCTCGCGCGTGCTTAAAAGGAAAAATGAGCGCGTAAAACTTGTAAATATTTTTTCGAAATACATATTTTTAGTGTCACATGTCAAAATAATAGTAATATTTTTCTTATTTCTAATTTTATCAAATTAAAAAAGCTTCTAAGCATCCATTTTATCGCGGTCTTCCCCAAACTACCAGGAACACCCCTTTCCTCTCTGGGCTTCCCCAAACTCCCTTCCTTTTTCGTTCTTTCTCTTTCATGGACAAAATCCACCAAAACTAATGATGAAGAATCTAATGAAGGACTGTAAATTTTCCTTAAAACTGCCTTCCAATCCTCTCGTGCTTCATTTTCTATCATTAAAATCCACCTAAACATCTAATCTTTTCATAAATAATTCTTTGTATTTCATAAGAATTGATTGAAATGATAAAATCACCAACTCAGTTTCTGTCATATAAGGGAATATTTGAGATTTTATTCACACTAAAATTGTTTAATTCACGACAATGAAAAACTGACTTTGATTTGCTTTGTTTAATTGTGGTATGGGATCTGAAAATGTAGGAGAAAATTGAAGAACAGAGGAATTGCAATTTTAGTTTCATCTGTTTCATTCTTGGCTTTGGGTTTGTTATACAACTAGGATATGCGTGAAGGTTAAGAAGCAATGACAATAACTTTTTCCGATGGTGTCAACTGTTGTGGAAGACAAAATAAGATGGAGATGTTAGATGATTTTTTAAATTTGGGTATAAGAGTAATTTTAAATATTTTCTCTTAAAAAATAATAATGACATGTGTCACGGTCTTATTGGTGTGTGACATTCCACATTTTTTTTTAAATGGTAAAAAAAAAAGAGGTGTGTATTAGACACACGCTGAAAATGTTGAGTGTGTAAGATAATTTTCGTACTCAGATAGTGTGTAACAGAGATTCGATGCATAATTCAGGGGGTAACTTATGTATTTTTTTCTAATACCATTGATATCAAATTTTTAATTTGATATTTGTGTTTGACATCGAATGGAGGTTAAAATGAGTATTATAGCACACCATCTTTTTTATGTTAATTGGACCAACTTAATAAGTTATATTTTATAGTTTAATTTTATGTAAATTATTAAAACAAATTAATTGTTAATTGTGATCCCCATATCATTCTCTATCCATGACTAACCAGATATAATAATAATTATTTATTTATCAAAAAATTAACTAAACACCAACAAACAATAATTTTAATAAATTTGTAATGTTGGGCCCCTATACGGGTCTTTCCTCATCTAGTACATATATATAGAGTTAATTGACTAACTTCCAAACTGCATGGCTAACTCTAGAAGCTTCTATTCCACTATACTATATACATTTGCATTACCATGTAGATACATTCTCATTACTCTCCCTCAAGTTAGGTGGTGCAAAAATGTTCAGCATGCCTAGCTTGCCTACCAGATGTTCATGTTGTTGCCTTCCTAACCTTTTGTTATAATGCTAGCTTCTTGATCTCTTGTTCCCACATGTTCTGTATTTATCAAGCCTTCTTGAATCTCTTGTCTGATAAAGTGACAATTTATTTCTATATGCTTCGTTCTCTCATGAAATACTGGGTTGGCTGTAATTTGCAAAGCAGCTCTGCTATTACTGTATACCTCAATTGGCAACTCTATGTTTGTCCCCAGCTCCTTCAGCAATGCTGTCAACCATACTACTTCTGATACTGCACTTGCCATGCTTCTATACTATGCTTCAGTTGAACTTATTGACACTGTGCTTTGTTTCTTCGCTTTCCATGAAATCAAAGAGCTTCCATATTTCACTAGGAAACATGTCACTGACTTCCTTGTATTGGGACATGAAGCCCAGTCAGCATCACAGTGTACACTCAATTTGTTGTTTCTACTGCTACTTAACAGAATTCCCACTCCAAGTTCTCTTTTAATATATCGTACCACTCTCAGTGTTGCATCCCAGTGAGACTTCTTAGGACTCTGCAAGAACTGACTAAGTGTTTGTACTTAGAATGCTATGTTTGGCCTAGTTAAGGTCAGATATAATAACTTTCCAATGAGCCTTTAATATCTTCCACAATCATCCAGTAATGTATCATTCTCAACCTTTGTCAATTTATCAAGTTCTGATACAGTTAGCTTTGCATTTGGCTCTAGAGGAGTCCATGTTGGCTTAGCACCTGTGAGCCCTAACTCCGAAATTATCTCCAAAACATATTTCCTTTGGTTGATCAGTATGCCCTTCTTTGATCTGCTAAACTCCATTCCAAGAAATAATTTCAACTCTCCCAAGTCTTTGATCTTGAATGCTTGGTGTAAAGAGTTTTTGGTGTCTTCAATCAAGTGCATACTATTACCTGCTATTAGCATGTCATCCACATATATTAGGATTACTACAATATCTGATCCTTGTATTTTGATAAACAAGGAGTGATCTAGGCTATTTTGGTGAAAACCAGATTGCAGAAGTGCTTATGTAAACTTGAGGTTCCATTGTCTACTAGCTTGCTTAAGGCCATAGAGGGATTTTACAAGTCTGCAAACCATACCTTGCTCCCCCTGACTTGTAAAACCCTGTGGGAGCTCCATATAGACTTCATGAGTAAGGTCCCCTTGGAGGAAGGCATTATATACATCTAGCTGATGAATAAACCAATTTTGCACAGCAACAAGTGACAAAACAGTTATGACAGTAGCTATCTTAACCACTGGGGAGAAAGTCTCACTATAGTCTAACCCCTCCTTTTGGTTGTATCCTTTAGCCACCAGCCTAGCTTTGAACCTCTCTATCTGACCATCTGCCTTAAAGTTTCACTTTGTAGACCCATTTGCACCCTATAGGTCTCTTTCTTGTGGTAGTTGAACTAGTTCCCAAGTGTTGTTCTCCTGAAGAGCTAGGATTTCATTCTGCATAGCTTCAACCCATCTCCTATCTTGAGATGCTTTTTGGAAAGTCCGAGGTTCTGTAATGGCTGAGAAAACTCCCAGGTAGGTGTAATGAGATGAAGACAGCTTATCATAGTTGATAACACTCTCAATGGGGTATAAGACTGTATTGATGGATGGCTTCTGAGTGATATAATCTGTCATCCACACGGGTTCTTTGGAACCTCTTTGAGATCTTCTAAGGGGAACTGCATTGTCAATATTGCTTGTGGATGGTAGGCCATGGTCTTGTTCAACATTAGCCGCTGGTATCACTGAATCATAAACATCATGAGTGTCATGTATGGCTTCATTAGGATCAGCTGGCTCTGCAGATGGATGTGTAAGTTACAAGACTTCATTCTCATCAACCCCACTTAGGGTTGAATTCTCATGAGAAAGAGCAGGGACAAGCTCTGTTTCTGGCATATCATTGGCTCAACTGCAGAAATACTTCCTGGAATGGATCCTAATACAGGTGGACATGCTGGTATTGAACCTCCTGATGGCAGGTGGTCATTGTCATCTACAAGGAAAGGATCCATTGCTTGACTCCTTTGTCCATCTTCCAGCTGGAATAGAAATGTGTCCTCCCTAAAAATGACATCTCTATTCACAAAAAAATGATGTTTCTCCATATCATATAGAATGTAACCTTTGCTTACATTATAGTACCCCATAACTTATCTCCCCTTGGCAAGGCAGCAGGAAAACACAAACATCCCAAAGTCTTCAAGTGACTTATAAAAGGTTTTTTGTGAAAGAACACCTCATAGGGGGATTTGCCTTCAAGAGCTATTGATGGCAGTCTATTGATCACATAAGCTGCAGCTAGAATACAATGTCCCCAAAAGATGATATGAATGTGACCTTGAAATTTGATTGACCTGGCAACCTCAAGAAGGTGCTTGTGCTTTCTCTCTGCCACCCCATTTTGTTGGGGTGTGTAAGCACAGGTTCTTTGATGTATGATTCTAAAGGACTTAAACAACTCTTGCATCTCCAAGTTTACAAACTCCCCTATATTATCAGACCTTACAGTCTGAACCATTGCACTGAACTAAGTTGATATCATTTTAAGAAGCCTTTAAGTACTATGATGACATCTGATTTGAATTACAACAAAAAAATCCATGTCACACGAGAATAGTCATCTACTATCGTTAAGAAGTACTTATTTCCATCAAATGTTGGTGTATTATATGGTCCTCATACATCCAAATGCAGCAATTGAAACACCTTATTTGCTCTATTAGTACTTAAAGAAAAAGGCAATATGTGATGTTTGGCTAATGGAAATATATCACATCTATCTATTACAGACTTGAATTTATCCAAGTTGTAACCTAACAACTTTGACATAGCTCCTCCTGATGCATGCCCTAGCCTCTTATGCCACATCATTACTTCATCCTTATTTCCTTGTGCAGTTAATCCTTTTATGACTACCTTTGATTCTGCTCCAGCTGCTTTATTTTCTTGTGATACCAGTAGATAGAGTCCATCTCTCTCTCTTCCAATCCCTTCACCTCCCCACTGAAGAGGTCCCGGAACAGACAAAAGTCAGGGTAGAATGCAACTAGACATTTGAGATCCCTTGTCACTTTAGATACTGACATAAGATTATATTGGAAATCAGGTAGAAACTGTACATCCTTGATTTCTCCTGTTCCTGTGACCCTGCAATTTCCAATATGTGTCACCTGAACCACCTCCCCATTTGGCAAATTGACCTTCTTAGTGCCTTTAGTATTAACTGCTTTAGTATTGCTTAACAGTCTTATATCAGCAACCATGTGATTGGTTGCTCCTGTGACAATTATCCAGTTTGCTTTTGCTATATCAAACAAGAGATGAATAGGCATTACCTGCCATGTTAGTTGTGTTTTCCTGGTGTGCCTCTCGATTGACATTTAGGCTTAGCATCTTCTTGATCTGATCATTTTTTTCTGTAGTCAATTGTGGTGCTCTAGCCATTTCTCCTTTGTTAACTGCCTCAGGTTGATGAATGCCTCCTGCATTTCCAGTAATTACATTTGGGTGATTGTTCTCAGCATAAGCGATGTACGAATTGGTCATCTTTTTTTTTCCTTTGAAACATGCAGGATACCCAATAATTTTGTAGCATCCTTCCTTCGTATGGCCCTTCATCTTACAATAATCACACTGCACACTCCAGTTCCTCTTTGGCCTAGGGTAGTTCTGATACGTATCACCTTTACAAGCTAAAAGAGATGCGTGTTCATTAGCATCCCCTGTTCACATGATATTAGCCACTGATCTTTGGCTTTCTCTTTCAACCAACATTGAATATGCCTTATTGAAGCTTGGTGTAGGGCTAGTCATCAAGATCTGACTTCTAGCTTGTTCATAGGTTTCATTCAATCCCATCAAAAACTGCAATACCTTCTGTTTTTGCATGAATTCAATGAAATTTTTACATTTCGCACAATCACACGGAGGAGGAACCATGTTATGAAACTCATCCCAGAGATTACGCAGTTTGGAGAAATAAACTGATGCACTATCAGTCCCTTGAGTAATCGTAGCTATCGCTTTGTGCAACTGATATACTCGCGAAGTGTTTACCTTATCAAATAGTTCCCCCAGATCTTCCCAAACAACTCTAGCATTCTTCGTATACACAATCCCTGTTATCAATTCCTTCGATACCGAGCTCATGATCCATCCTAAAACAATAGCGTTGCATCGATCCCATTGATGACCTGATTCTGCATCAAAATCCCCCCTTTTTAGAGTCCCATCGACAAACCCTAGCTTGTTCTTCCCAAGTAGCTGGATTTTCATCGCTCGACTCCAGGTGATATAGTTGTTAGAACCATTCAATTGGATCGAAGTTATCGGAGCTCCAGTCGTGTATGAAGGATGAAGAAACAGTGGATGGTTAAGTTTGTCTTTGCCGCCATTGTTGAATCTCAACTTTGTAATTTACCTATCAATTGAATCGTTAAACCAACAAAATTTCCAAGAATCAATGTTGTAGACTCGCAATCGCGATCAGAAGCTCTGATACCATGTGGATTTTGGGAGATAATAGTGAACACCAATTCGGTAGAGATGGTCTTAGAACAGAGAATCTAGAGAGAGAAATATTGGAAGAGAAAATGAGGGATATTCTTTCATTAACTGAAACTCTACCGTGCATTTACATATATATAGAGTTAGTTGACTAACTAACTTCCTAACTGCTGGACTAACTCTAGAAGCTTCTATTCCACTATACTATATACATTTGCATTTTCATGTACATACATTCTCATTAAATGACATATTTTTTTATCGGTTTGTTTAAAAAATGATATATTTCAATAATTGAAAAATAATTCAACTTTAAACTTTTAATTTACTCATTTTGTACTTAGTGAGAAACTTTTATAACCACACAAACACATGTCCCCACAAAGATTTTATCCCTTAAGCTTTTAAGACACCGAGTTTCAAAACTCTTTTTCTTTCTTACTTAAACTCTGTGCCGAATCGAGTTACCTCATCTAAATTGAAACGGAGGAAGTATTATTTTAGGCGGCGCTTTTGTCAGGGCGAGTTGCAACCTACAATCCGAACTAGAAGACGAGTTCTTGGATTAGCTCCACCTCATAGGATCGCAACGCTTTATCCTGGTCATTAGACTTTTGTAATGCCCAATACTATGTTTTTCTATTTATTCAAATTCAATTATGAATATTGTCCAAACGAAATAGAACGTTTGATGTAAAAAATATTTTTTTTAGTGTATTATAGTAGTTGTTGAACTCTCTTGACTTTTTCGTGCCTTACAATTTTATATATTTTAAAATTTCTTAATGAAAATTCTAAACACGTCACTTATCTATATCCCAAATGTCTAGGAATTATATTAGATGTAGCTACTACTAGGGTTACTATTTTCGATATTCCTCAATTCATTAGCCTTAAAATCGATGCATGGCTTCTCTTCATTGTCCTTAAATTAGAAAATTTCTGATTTAAAGATCATAATTGTTGAACTACGCCATATAACGAAACTAGGTTCTTGTAAATTTGGTAAAAACTGTAATTTAAAAAGAATTAATAGCTTTAGTACACATGAACTGCTTCGCACGTGGGAAAAAAAATTCAATTAACGCTTTATGGGGACATGCCATCTGCTTCATTTAAAGCATTTTAATTTGCAGTTGCACTCCCCCACTACATTTTGTTTTCTTCATATTGCACCTCCGAGAATTTCTTTCTACATTTTATAGTGAATTTTGATTGGTTAAATATTTTTCACTATGTTGCTTAGACATTTTTACATATACAAAATGATGTCGTTATTGAGATTTAGGCTATAGGCTGATTCAAAATTTGAGTTAATGAATTCTTAGATTCTAAAAACGACAGCAAACTGTAATCTGAATAAATTATTCATAAATATTTAGTCAATATCTTAATACAAATACAAACTTTTTATCGAAATTCTGCCAAACTCGTAGCTAGAACTTAAGCTCCGCGCCTCCGCCTATGCCTCTTATCATATTACACTTAGATTTAGAGCTCAAATCTCACTGAAAATCTTTGTGTTGTTGACCTATCCTTCGTTTTTCTTTTCTTTTTTTAAATATCTAAAACATGTCATTGCTTTTGTAGAGAAAGTAGGTGGGGTTACAAAAAGAACGAGAAAGACAACTCCATGAAGAATACAAGGCACCAAATTAAAGAAATCCAATTTGACAATTAAAGTGAAGTGGTCCAAGTTTATTTATTAATTTCTGTTGGGCCCCCAAATATCGTTAAACTAACATTAGGATGTAAAGAATTGCCATATAAAATATAATTTATGTTAGTTCAATAGATAGTTTCTAGAATTTCCATATTATAGAGATGAAACTATATGTTAAATACAAAGTCCCCTCAACTAAAACAACAAGGTAACAACTCTATTTTGAAAGTGATTTGTGCACATAAATCATCAACTGACAGTGAACTGATATATTGTTTCAATTGATTGTTCTTTCATTGATGGTAAGTTGCAATAACTTTCAATCACCTAACCCTAGTTTTGTTTACATTTGGACAAGCCAATTAGTTCTTTCAAATGTACAGTCTGTGTCACCAACTGCATGACACGATAACATCTTTACTCAGGCCTCATTTGTTTGCACTTAACTTAACGGAGAATCATTCAAATCTCAGACATTAAGTGTGTTTGTGTTTAAAGTCTCAATTTTAATTTTTCAGATCTTAATCATTAAGTTTGTTCGTTTTTTTTACTTCACAACCACTTAATGTGTCTGAATAGGTCTGTATGATTAAGAACTATAACAGAGACTTAATTTCATTAAGATGTTATCACATATTCATTATAAACTACCACCATGCCGCCATTACCGCCATACTCAACCACTACCTCACCACCACCACCTCCACTATTACTACGCCACCATCATCCTCAATCATAGCCGCCGCCATTATCGACCATCACCGCCCATTATCCCCACCACTCTGACCACCATCATTTTCACCCACAATCAACACTCATCTACCTCAACTGGCCACCCCATCACCATCAACAACTACAGCCGGCACTGCCCATCATTATAACCTACCACCACCCACCCACCACCTTCCTCAGTCACAATTACTACCACCACCCGCTATTATTAACTATCACTAATCACCACCACCATCCTCAATCATAATATCCACCACTACCAATCACTACTAGCTACTAGCATGAACCACCATCATCAACCAAAACTAACACCAACCACCGCCTCTAGTCGGCGTTCACCCGTTAGTTATCACCACCAACAACTATCATATTTCAAAAAACTATATATTTTATTGATAGAATATTAGATTAGTTATAAAGATAAATTGTATACATTCAGATATTAAAAACCAAACAATCTTAATTATTTCTATTCTGATCTTAATACACATCTTAATATATTCAGAAGTGTATTCAGATTCAGATGTCTTAATCTTAATACACATCTTTATATTCAGATGTGTATTCAGATTCAGACGTCTTAATCTTTAAAAAAAAGAAAAGAAATGAGGCCTAATTTTTTAAATTTTTTATCTTAATCATAATTATAGGCATTTTAGACTAAGTTATATACATTATATTAGTTCTACGCACGGGTACTTTGTTAATACAACAACAACATATCAACATATTTACACATTGTGGGGTTTGGAAAGGTAACATATACGCAAACCTTATCCTTACCTTGTGGAGACAGTAGAGAGGTTGCCTTCGAATGACCCTTGGCTCAAGAAAAATAATTCACAACAGGTTGGAACAAGAGAACAATATCGCAAAGGCTATTGTGCATTTGAGGAGAGGTAGGGGTAGGCCAAAGAAGTATTTGAAAAAAGTGATACAGGACACATCATGTCTCCTGCTTACCGAGGTCATGACCCAAGATATGATCGAAAGATATGAAGGACGAAGATTAAGTTAAAAGGTTAGTAGGTCGAAGTATGGATCACCCTATCTACTCCATTTCCCCCCTATCATTTTTAGTTAAATTAATTTGTGACAAACTATAATTAGTTAACATATAATCAGATGTTAAATTACACTAATTATTATACTAATCAGTATATATAACTTAAATTATAAATCCTAAGTTGATTTCAGATTTCTTGAATGTAAGGACCTGTTTCAGGATGGAAAAAACTATTTGGTCTCATTTATTGAATTAATTTACTATAAAGTTTGATTGGTAAGTTCCGGTCTATTTAAATGCCTTTTTTAAAATAAGAAAATCATCTATTTAAATGCCTCGATTGAAAGGAGTCATAGAAGACCACGTACGTTGAGACACAATCAATCACCAAACCAATTTACAAAAGAATAATGAATAAAAACACTGTTACTGAATGAGACAGTTCATTAATTAATAAAGCTAATAGCTTAGGATTATAAACTTGATTTTGACGTAATACTGTACAACGATCCTAATCCTGTTGGCTACGTAGTATTTGTCTATCTTCATGATTTTTTGGTTGTTACTAAGTTTTAAAATATGGATGTAATTAGCTGGCACCATTTTTAATATTTTCATATGCATGCATGTAGGCTACTTGGTCCTAAATAAGAGGCAAGTTAGTATTTTTATTTTTCTTAGATTACTAATATTACTTGCTATAAATAATTACAGTGACCTGAATATAAAACATTTTACTGTCCGAATATAAAAATTAAACTCATTATCGAAATCGCACAATATAATATGTAAAGCTCAACTCTTCTATATATATATATATATATATATATATATATATTGTCTGTATAGCATTTAGCAGCCTCAATCTTATAGATGACTCTAGTTGGAAGAGAATGATTACAAACAGGGAAATTGACTTCCTTTTCTAAAAATAATTTTCCACTATGGTTGAAAAATTCAACCTTTGCTTTGTGGATACGAAAGCATATTATGGGCAAACCATAAACCGAAGTAGAAAAAAGAAAAGTTAAATCATATGAGGAGATAAGAAGAATATGGAACCAAATTATACCCTTTGGGACCCTTCACATAACACAAAGATAGCTTTAATTTAGTCCACCACCTCAACACCGCCTAGCCTTTAAAATCATTGGCGAATTCAAGATTTTAAGTATAGTGATTCTAAAACACAACTTCTCCGGTTTAATAGGTTTTCAATAGCGAGGGGAGTTTTGAAGTAACGGTAAAGTTATTATTGTGTGGCCTATAAGTTACGGGTTCGAGCTGTAAAATTAGCCAATGATGTTTCCATCAGGGTAGATTGACAGTGTTAGCCCCTCAGCTTGATTGATCGAACATTGCATGGACGTGATGGGGGAAGTACATGATGGGCCTCGGCACGGCCCTATAATGACTGTGGAATCATGTTGACAAGGCTATCTGACATGGGTATGTGTCGATAGGCATGGACTGTGGCACGAAGGCATGTGACTTAGGTGCCAACGCATGACAAGACCATGCAAAGGCAAAGACAACAGACATCAAAAGCATAACAAGGGCTAGAAAGACTAAGACAAGCTAAGGCATAACGTGGAAACGCAGATGAGTGCAAACAAGGCGGTGTCATGGGCAAGCTCGGCACGTGGCAGTGGCAGACATGCGCGCAACGCATGTTGCACGAGGGCATGGCGCGAAGACATGAAAAGAGTTGGCCTGTTGGCACCAAAAATCAAAGGTTGCGCCCATGTGTCACGCACATGCAAGGCAGTTGGCCAGTTGGAAGTTTCCTATTTTTAAGCAAGAGTAGCTATGTGGGGTTGTGGTCAATTAATGTATTAATGTGGGTCGGGCCTGACCGGGGACCGGACCGGGCCCGCGACCCATGTGAGCTTTTGGGCTAAACGGGTCGGCACATGGCGGGTTCGGGCCTGGTGGGCCTATGAGCCCATATGGGGTGGGCCTTTATTTTGGAACCGTGAGCCCGGGACCATTTAGCCCGGGACCGGTTCAACCGGGCCATACGGGCCCAATGACTCTTTTTTTTTAAAAAAAAAAATTTATTTAAAAAAAGGCCAACGGTTAGAATTTTAAAATCTAGCCGTTGGCCTCTTAATTTAGCCGTTTGGTATTTTTAAAAATAGCCATTTGTCCCCCAAACTTTGTTTTAATCCCAAACTTTGTTTTAATCCCAAACTTTTTATAATTATACTTTTTCCCTATTCTCAACTATAAATATCCCTCATTCTTTCAGTTTTACTCACAAAATCATCAATCTCTCTCTAATTTTCTTCTATAATTGCTTACTTTATTATTGCAATTTGTGAAAAATTGTGAAGTTGGTGAATTGAAGTATTCAAGTCTTCAGCATTATACAATATTCAAGAAGTTGTTCGTCAATTCGGTAAACTCGTTCCAACTCTTAAGTTTTAATATTATAGTTTTGTTTGTTTAATTTGTTTTTCTTATAATTAATATGGATTTTTCTTTGAAAAAATGTTTGGTGGTAAGGAAAAATCTAAAGTTGGTGAATCTAGTAGGCAAGCTACTACTACTCCCCCGACCCCGGCTCCCCGACCCAGACCTGTTACCCTCCTCCACCACTTGTTATTCTTGATAGTGATAACTCTTGTTTTCAATTTACCGATAGTGAATTCATACATGATATTACATCAGGTCAATAATTAAATGATGAATATATGAATGTTCTTTATGGTAATCAAACTATCGATGAGGAAAATGATGATTTAGATGAAACGCAACAGGATTTAGATGATACACCTACTAGTCCTGTTGCTAACCAAACTGATAATAATCCAAATGATGCCCCGCCTGACCCTCCTGTAGTAACCCCTACTTTTAATAGACAACATTCTAAACGGTATGAAACATCTCTTGTTTGGCACTTTTTTACTCAACTAAGAAATCAAAATAAGGCTAAGTGTAAAACTTGTGGGCTCTTGATGGCTCATAAATTTACTGGTGAACGTGGTGGTACGAGTAGTTTGACTAGACACTTACAGAAACAACCTAATGATAAAGTTAGATGGCTTCAAATGAAAGCTAATCAAGAGGGGACAAGTGTAGGTACTCAGGTTAACCCTAGTACCGGGTCAAATCTAGTTCAACCGGAAATTAACATTGTTACCGGTGGCATTTTATATTACGATCCAAATAAGGATCGTGAAGAATTGGCAAAAATGGTTACTGTTATGTGCTTACCATATAGGTTTCCCTCTAACCCTCACTTTGTCCATTATATTAGAAGAATTTTTAATCCTACTTATAAAGGATGGTCTCGCACAACCGTAAAGGCTGATATTTATAAATATAAACATGAATATGAACAATATTTGCGCTATTTATTTACTCATATTAGTAATCACGTTTCTATTACTACTGATATTGGTAGGAGTGGCAATGACTGTGATTATCTTACTGTTATCACTCATTGGATTGATGATGAATGGATAATGCAAAAGTACATTATTGCTTATAGAATAATTACTTCAAGTCACACATGTAAGTTTATTGCTAAGACAGTTGCAAATATTTGTAGATATTTTTGCATTACAGATAAAATAATGGCAGTTTCAATGGATAATGCTTCTAGTAACACTAATGCTATAGGCTTTCTTACAACTACACTAAGTCCTGCATTTAGTAATATTTTCCATGTTAGATGTATTTGTCATATTTACCATTTAATCGTTGGTGATGTTCTGAAAACTTTAAATGTTTAAATTTCAAAGGTTAAATTCGCTCTTCATTGACTTTTTTATTCAAGCCGTAGAAGTAGAGTTAGAGAATATTATAAAAAAATGTGATGAATTTGGCCTTAGAGAAAGAAAGGTTCCTAAACCTTGTCCGACTAGATGGAATTACTTGTATGAAAGTTTAGTTGTTGCATATGAATATAGAAACCCAATAAGCGCAACGTATAATGCTCGTGTTGGTGGTGATGATGATGATGATGATGGGCACCTTACAAATCAAGATTGGTCTAATGTTAAAATTCTTCTAGATTTTTTAGAACATTTTCATGTTGCTACAAATGAATTATTTGGGCAATATTATGCTACTATTTCTAACTGTTTAGTTTATATTTCAGCACTTGCAGAATTATTTACTCAATTTTCAGAGGATGGGGTAATTTGCCAACGTGCTATTGAGGATATGAAAGATAAGTTTAAAAAATATTTTTTCCCTACCCTCTTTATGGTGTTGCAGCCATATTAAATCCTACCATGAAATTAGGAGGTCCTCACTATTAAATTTATAATGTTTTACCACTTTCACCTGCGGAATTTGCTACACTTAAAGATGAAAAATACTCAATTAAATTAAATTCTCAAACAATTTATAATGCTTATCAACTTGCATTAGATCATGCTAGACCAAATGTTCCAACTCCTACCTCGTTTAGTTCGCAATCATCTAAACGGACCGCGGGACTAAAAGCGCTTAGTTCTTGGACGGGGTTCTCAAGGTGATAATATTGGTGATAGTTCACAACTAAATGAGCTTCAAGTTTATTTGTCGCAGGGACTTGAATCAGAGAATCCCGACGACACCTTCAATATTTTGGAATGGTGGAAGGACAAAGAAAAATACTATCCGGTTCTTTCAAGAATGGCTCGAGATATTTTAAGTATTCAATCTTCAACAGTGGCAACAAAGAGCGCTTTCAGTCAAGCGAGACTTCAAATCGGTGATCATAGAGCGTCTATGAGGGAGATCTTGGAAAAATCAGTACTCTTCAGAGATTGGATCCGTTCGGAAAGAAGAAATTTAGGACTTGCTGAATCACAACCGAAGATAGACGAAGCTTATGAAGAAATGCTAGCGGAACTTGCGGAGGATGCTGCTTCGCCTGGAAGCGATGATGAACAAGCTTATTTTCCGCCACCACCAACGGAAATTCCTCCGAATCTTGAAGGATTTATGAAATTTGTTAGAGATAACATGTAACTTGTATTTTGGCACATCTTGATTAGTTTTTTTTCTTTTAATGGTTGCATTAGTACCTTGTTGCGCTCATTCCATTGGGTAGAGGAAGACAAAGGAATTTGATGGCGAGAGAGGCACCAAGGAACTGCAAAACTTCTTATGGGACTAGGAGCATTACTTCTCTATTACTCACGTCCCGGAGAAGGACAAACTAACCATGACGGTGCGTTATTCCAGAGGATATGCAGTGTTGTGGTGGCGTACGAAAAATACAGACGATGAAAGTGTTGGAATTCCCAAGGTTAATACTTGGGAGAAACTTCGTGACGCGCTGAGGGATAAGTTCTTGTCTAATAACTCGTCTTGGGTTTCTCGGGATCGCTTTAAGCAGTCGAGACAAACTGGTTCTATTCGGGACTATTTGAAAGATTTTTCATCCTTGTTGTTGTACATCCAAAACATGTCGGGTGAGGATAAACTGCACAATAAACTTTTTAGAATGCAAGGTTGGGCACAAAACGAAAATCATAGGCAGAAAGTTAAAGATATGCCTAGTGCAACTGCGGCAGCGGACGCGTTGGTAGATTTCCGCTCAATTGGTCTAACTTTTGATCCTGCCACTTCTTCTATGTCAAAGGAAAAGTAGAAGAGTAAGGACCGGAAGAAGGAAAATCGGAAGATATATGTAACTATGGCGGATGATATAGAAAATGTTGCTAAGGAAGACAGTTGCAAACGTGAATTCTACGGGGGATGATTTGGCTAATGCTTATTCCACACTAGTATATGTGGATATGAATATCGAAAACAAGATTGTCGTGACAATGGTTGATGCCGGAGCCACGCATACCTTTTTTGCCTCCAGAATTGTTCAAGAGTATGGGTTGCAAGTGATAAAGTGTTCGACGAAGATGAAAGATGTGAACTCAAAGGCACAAACTGGTTATGGGGTGGCGCTAAATGATCCGATGATATTGGGAAATTGGTCTCGAAAGTTCAACATGATTGTTGTGCCATTGGATGACTTCAATGTGCTATTAGGAATTGATTTTTTGAAGAAGAACAAAGTCGCTCCAATTCCTTATTGGATGGACTTATGTTTATGGGGGAGACAAACCCCGACTATGTGAAAGGTATTTGGCCCTATGGGGATGAAAGAAAAAAGGTTGGGATTGCTGCTTTGATTTCCGCCATTCCATTTGGGAAAGAATTGAAGAGGGGTGAGGAGACTTACATCGCTGCACTCGTTGAAGTCAAGTCAGGTGTGCATATTGAGGTCCCAGATTCTGTTGCAGATTTGCCGAAGGAATTCAATGATGTGATGCCTCTAGAATTTCCAAGGGAGTTACCACCGAGGAGGGAGATTGATCAAATGATTGATCTTATTCCTGGATCACTGCCGCCAACGCGACCTCCTTACCACATGTCGCCCATGGAACTGACTGAATTATGGAAGCAATTGTCGCAGTTGCTTGATGCTAGGTTGATTCAACCATTAAAGGCTTCATACGGTGCTCCTGTTTTGTTCTGGAAAAGCAGGATGGTACGTTGCTGATGTGTGTTGACTATATGGCACTGAATAAGTGTCTGTCAAAAATAAGTATCTAGTCCCTTTGATTCAAGATCTGCCAGACAGGCTCTCGAAGGCTAGTTATTTTACTAAGTTAGATCTAAGTTTAGGCTATTGGCAGGTTAGGATAGCCGAGGGGTATGGACCTAAGACAACTTGTGTAACTAGATATAGTATCTTTGAATTTCTTTTAATGTCGTTTGGGCTAACAAATGCCCCGACAACTTTCTTTAACTTAATGAACAATGTTCTTTACGAGTAGCTTGATGACTTTGTAGTTGTTTACTTAGACGACATAGTCATCTATAGATGGACCCTTGACGATCATTTGTCTTACTTAAGGAAAGTGCGTGAAAGTCTTAGAGACTATCAACTCAATGACAAGATGGAGAAGTGTGTATTCGCAAGTAACCAAATAAATTTTCAAGGACACTTGGTTAGTGAAAACCAAGTGCGGATGGACCAAAAGAAGGTGCAGGCAATCGTTGATTGGTAAGCACCAAGCAGGATAAAAGGAACTTAGATTACTTTTGGGCTTGGCAAATTATTATCAGAAGTTCATTGCAGGATACTCAAAAAGGGCTGCTCCTTTGACGGATTTGTTGGAAAAGAATGTCAAATAGGTTTGGTTGGATTTGTGTGACAAGGCTTTCAATGCTTTGAAGAAGGCCATTGCATCCGAACCAATCTTGAAGCTGCTATATTTTGATTGTCCATTTGAAGTACACATTGATGCTCCAAATTATGTTGTTGGCGATGTGCTGGTCCAGGAGGATTATCCGATTGCTTTGAAAGCAGAAAGTTGAACCCTGCGGAGCAATGTTGTAGTAATTCATTGCCTTTAGGTATGAAGAGTGTACTTGCTGGGAACAAAGTTCGTGGTGCGGACAGACAACGTGGCTAATACCAACCTCAAAACTCAACAGAAATTAAGTCTGAATCAGGCTCGATGGCAAAAATTCTTGGCTGAATACGACTTCGTATGGGTGCACAAACTTGGAAAACAAAATCATGTTACCGATGCACTTAGTCGTAAAGAGGTATTTGCTGTAACTTAGGCATTTACTCGAATTGAATATGATTTTCCGGATACAATCAAGTTATGTGCTGTGAATGTTCCATTGTATGTGAATTTGATGGATTAAGTGAAAGACGGGACAATTAAGCGGTTGGATCGAGAACGATCTGCTGCACTTCAAAGGGGGGAGAATTCTGGTTCCTCAAGGTGCTGGATTGCATCGTTCTCTTCTAAAGGAGACGCATGGTACTTCTTATTCTGGTCATCCGGGTTTTGAAAGGATGTTGGTGTTACTGTCTCGAAATTACTTTTGGGTGAAACTGGAAGATAACGTTGAGGCCTATGTAAAAACTTGTATGGTATGCCGACTTGACAAGACTGAACAGAAAAAAGAATCTTGTTTACTACAACCTCTACCGATTCCGGAGTGTCCATGGAATTCTGCTTCTATGGGATTTATCATCGGACTTCCAAAAGTTGATGGCAAAGCATCAATTATGGTCGTGGTAGACAAACTCTCAAAATATGGAATTTCTGTTCTTGCTCCAACCGTTTACTCTTCTAAAGTAGTTGCTGAAATATTCTACAAGCATGTTGTGAAACACCTTGGAGTTCCAAGGGATATTGTGAGTAATCGGGATCCGAGATTTACATGCCAGTTTTGGACTGCTTTGTTCAAATTCTTTGGAACTTCTCGACTGCAAATCACCCACAAACCGATGGGTAGACCGAGCGTATCATTCATATGCTTGAAGAGTACTTGAGGCATTATGTGACTGCTAAATAGAGTAATTGGTTTGAGTTACTAAACAATGCACATTTTTAATACAACTTGCATAGGTCTTCGACAACTGAAATGAGTCCTTTTGAGATAGTGTTGGGAAGACAGCCTGACAAACGACTGGAAGTTGCTCAGTTGAAATCAGGGGCTAGAGCCTGCTGCTTATCGATATGCTCACGATAAGCATGACTTGCTGGCAGAGGCGCGAGACAACTTGAGAATAGCGACTAAAAGAATCAAAAGGAATGTTGATAGAAATAGACGACCTTTGTAGTTCAATGTTGGTGACAAGGTGTTGCTGAAGCTTACTCCACAGGTTTGGAAGAAAATCAGCAGCACAACGCGTCATCATAGGATGATTCCAAAGTATGACGACCCGTTTGAAGTTTTAAAGAAAGCGGGTGAAGTGGCCTGCCGTCTGAATCTGCTGGAACGTCTCAAAATTCACCAAACTTTTCATGTGAGTTTCTTGAAACGGTTCCATGAAGATGCTGAAGATCCAACAAGGGAGGTGCCAAAATGTGCTCCTCCAGTACAACGCAAGAAATTTGAGGAAACTATTAAGAAGATTTTGGATCACCGTAGGTTGGGTCAAAGCAAAACGAACATGATAACAGAGTTCCTGGTTCAATGGACGGGAACACAGGAGTGTGATGCACCTTGGGAGAATGGACCGTCTCTATGGAAATTTCAGGATCAAATCAAGATGTATCTGGATTCTGCCTCGTCGAGGGCGACGAGCTCATCTGGTGGGGAAGACTTGTTAGCCCCTCGTCTTGATTACGACCCTATGATGACTGTGGCGTCATGTTGACAAGGTTGTCCGATATGGTCAATTGTTGATGGGCATAGACTATGGCACAACGACATGTGTCTTAGGTGCTAAGGTGTTACAAGACCATGGCATTGGCGTGGCCATGGAAAGGCAAAGACAACAGGTAGCAAAAGCATAGCAAGGGCTAGAAAAACTAAGACAATCTAAGGTTGTGAGCCAAAAATATTTGCCTATATATGCTTAGGCTAGGCAGACTTGTCAAGACAGAGTGCGGCTGTCTTTGGCTATCTTTTTGTAAGGCTTTTGTGCGTGTTTCTTTGTAGCACGAGTTTAACACAAAATTGGGAAGTGATTCCTGTAAACCGTGCCTTGTCTGATTTATATTGCGTTTTATATTATAAGTATCAAATCAAAACCTGAGGGAAAAAGGAAGAGGGTTGGGTCATTGATGTATAACCGCCGTGCAGTGTCAAAACGAAAAAATGACTGTAACAGTTAGTATCTTGAATATTAAGACAAGTTACATGTATAATAGATTAACATAAATAGATAGTTTAAAAAAAATTACACTATCAATATGTGTACGTTAAATTCTTAGGAATATCGATGCGGCCAAGGGTGGAGCTAGCTTATAGGTAGAAGAGGGTTCAGTTGAACCCCTTTGCTTGAAAAGTGTATAAAGTATTTTTTTTGGTTGCATACACACATATTTGATATTGAATCTCTTTAGTTTCTTCTCGTGTTTACGTGATAAAATTCTGCTTCCGCCGCCGGATACAACCAGTACACCTTCTCTTTTGCACTTTTATTTTATGGCTAAACGATATACAGTGTTTTTCATCGGATTCGATTTGCCTTTGGTACTTTAATTAGGATGTCATCTACTCCTCTTTTCCCTAACTTCCCTTGTTTAGTGATAATCTAAGACCATCATTTTGTCATATTACTTGTTGCTTCTTGTCTTGTTTTTCACAAAGTTAGTATTTCCTGTCGACACGTGTTACTATTCATTTGTGATTAGTTATTTTAACCACTGACCGAAAAAGATATAAAGACAGAAAAGTAGGAAAGTCATGATTCCAGTACAAGTTGTAATTTTCTTATAATTAAACCTTTTAATAATATAGAAACCATATATTCCTCGTTAACATCTCATAGATTTTTTTTAAAGAAATTTTATTTTACATTGTTAATGCAGTATATATATTGTCTCTTTTGACCACCAAACTGTGTTACTGTGAACTTTGTACAACGACAAGTTAGAAAATAAAGAAATGATCACTAGTTAATCAACGTATTTTAATTAATTTCTATCACAACCATTGTGTTTCTATGTAAGTATCATTACACGTTACATAAAAGAAAATATCAATATTAATCAACTCATCTAAAAGTAAAAATTCCTGAATAGTATGACTATCAAATTTATAAAGAATCAGGTCAGTACATGAAAATACTATCATGTATTTAACTACATTGGAGGCCCAACCTAAATGGTTACTTATTGTGTACAAAACATTTTGCATTCACGCAAGGTACGAGGAAGGGCGGCATCCCAAAGAATGTGATTTATACAGTCTACCCTATTATGCAAGTATTATATTAGTGTCTTTTCACGATTTGAACATGTGATCTATATATCAAAGATAAATAACTTTGTCAGTGCTCACAAACTCCCCGAGTAATGACACTAATGCCAACCGAATCTGATATTGTGATGTAAAGTTGTAAACTAGGCTTTGAGGCTTTGAGGCTTTTCTGATTAGTACTTTGCATCATTCGCAAGGAAAGAGGGTTCCATTTTCACATGTTAGTAGTAATACATGTACTGATGTTCCCTTTAAAAAAAAAAAGAAGATGTTTCCTTTTTTATATTTCTTTGAATTCTTGGTACCTTTTGATTTAGTAAATTAGAAATTTTTCTCGTTGTGTGTTATCATAATACACACATTAAGTTCTCATCTATTATCACAAAAGTATGCATGGCCGCGAGTAGAATGAGAATGCATTTTTAATTTATGCTTTTTTCTTAAAACTAAACGAAATATTCCTACTAAAAACAAGTCCAACTAAGTCCAATTAAATAGCATACAATTGAATCCAACATTTTTTATACAAAATTTAGAAGTATAATCAAATGAGAATTCAACAAATATTAAATTTTGAACCCAACAGATCATTTTAAAAAAAAGCAATGGTTCAATATTAAAAATGTAAAAATTAAATCATCAAGTTTAAATTCTCGATCCAAATTGTTTGTTTTTCTCAGTAACGAAACAGAATGATTCCAAACTCAAACAGCGGAGAATAGTCACAAGGACCACATCACAGAAATCATTAAAGTTTCTGGAAATTCTTGTTATGTTTAGGTTTATCTTATTTCGTTTTCATGTCTCCTTTTGGCAGAAAAAGAAGAAAGAAAACTACAACATTTTGCAGGCTTTTGTGCTGATAAATATGGACTAAGTTCTTCTCTTATTTTTTTTTTGTTGGTATGTAGATGGACATATATATTATAGAGTTGAGTCAGTGGAGTTTACCTATTTTTGCAATCTGTAATAAACAGACTCCATTTTAGCCACTAACCATTGTAAGTGGTTCACATGTGTTCCACTATTTGACCCTTCAATCACGTATTTGCTTTTCACTTTTTTTCTTCTCTTTTTCTAGTTTAATTAACTAATAAATATGAAAAATCTACTAATCCAATTAATTCAAATTTATATTGTGCAGTGGCGGATCATGAGTTTTACTAAGGAGATCCGAAATATATTAAGCCAAGGAAATTCAGTATATACCATTTATGCATAAAAAAATAAAATATTGTACAATTTTTCGACGAAAGCAGTTAACTCTAGCTCTGCCTGTGGTATCGAGTAAATTCATTAAAAGGTGAACCCTTTCCCGTTCCTATTGAAAGGTTCTATTTCTCACGACACCGACCCGAAATCTCTAGTGAGAATGTTATGAATACTACTGATGACATAGGCGACACCCTGGCAACCACGGAGGACAAGAATAATCAATCTGTTGCCACTGCTATCAGGAAGAGTGATGTAACGACCCGGTCTGTCGTTACATGAAACCTACATTATAACCGTTGTTAGTGGCTTATTATATATTGATTATTCTATTATTAATGTGTTAGAGTTGATAGGCTTGAAATCGAAATGGTTAAATGAGAATTTAGTCACTTAGTCATTAAGAACAACCTTAGAATGGGAAAAGTCAACTGAGAGTTGACTTATTGGTAAACGACCTCGGAATACGTATTTTAAGGTTCGGATAGCTTCGTTAGGTGATTTGGGACTTAGGAGTGTGTTCAGAATAATTTTGTGATGTCCGGTGTAGAATTAAGCTTGAATTGGCGAAGTTAGTATTTTGGCGAATTCCGGTTGATAGGCGAGATTTTGATCCGAGGGTCGGAATGAGATTCCGAGAGTTGCTGTAGCTTCGTTAGGTCATTTTGGACTTGTCCGCAAAATTTCAGGTCTTTCGGAGATGGTTTAGTTGGGTTTTTGATCAAATGCGTGTTTCGGGAGTTTTGGAAATCATAGGCTTGAATTGGATGAGAATTTATGGTTTTGATGTTGTTTTTGGTGTTTTAATGGCTCGACAAAGTTTGAATAACCATGTTTGATATGTTGGTATGTTTGGTTGGGGTCCCGAGGGGCTCGGGCTCGAATTCGGGTGTTCAACGGATAGTTGAACTTGAAGTTTCCCCTGCTGTTCTGGTGTCTTCGCTCCTGCGGTTGGGGAGCCGCAGGCGCGGTCTCGCAGGGGCGGGAATAAGGGCGCAAGTGCGAAAGAGGTCGCAAGGGCGGATGGAGGCCCGCACCTGCGGGGTCGCAGGCGTGGGAATAGTATCGCGGGTGCGGAACTGGCAACTAAAGTGAGAGTCGCAGGCGCGGACAATATGTCGCTCCTGCGGACCCGCCGTTGCGATAAAAAGGCCGCTGTTGCGGAAATGCCTTGGCAGAACCTATAAAAAGGCAGCCTTCGCGAAAATTTCCTTCTTTCACCATCTTTACACACGGGGTTAAGCTTTTTGAAGGGTTTAAAGAGAGGTTTCGTGGATTCTTCAAAGAGGTAAGTAATTTGATCATTAAAACTCGTTTATGGGTGATTATAGACCATAATCCCAGCCCTTAATTCATGAAAAATAGTAGGAAAATAGGATTTTGGGGCATGAGATTATGAGACCTTCAAGGGTCGATTTGAGGGGTCAAACGGACTCCGATTTTGGTGTTCTTTATATGTACGGACTCGTGGGAAGATGAAGAACACTTTTCTGTAAAAATTTCTGAGTTTCGGGACGCGGGCCCGGGGGTCGGGTTTTGCCCGGTTTCGGATTTTTGAGTAAAATTGATATCTTTCGATTGGAAATTGTTCCTTAAGCCCATATTGATGATAAAAATCTGAACTTGGTAGATTTGGAGCCTTCGGAGGTTGATTCGAGAGGCAAGCGCATTGCGGAATAGTTTTCGGGCTAGTTTTGAGGTAAGTAATGTCTTTAAATCCTGTCCTGAGGGTATGAAACCCCGGACTATGCACCCTTTCACGGGTTTTGAAAGAAAAAGGTGGAAACTTTGGAACATGTTTCCTATTTGGGCGACTATTGAGTTGCGAAATTATTTTTAAGCCTTCGCTTAAATAGTATTTATTTATTATGATATGTTTTGGGCTGTAAGCCATGTTTGGGGCCTCGTGCCGATTTGTTTACCCCCTTGGGGGATGTTTTTACTATTTTCCTCACTACTATATTATGATTATCCACTCAGTCGTTTCTGTGAAATTGTTTTGACACTCAGAGTATTTTGATACTACTTCTTGAAAATGAAATACTGTTTTTGGGTCGAGAACCCGGTATATTTATGGCCTGAAGGGCAAATTGAGAGTGTCTGACTGAGTGAGGCTGCTGGCCTATATTGTGAGGATGATGTGATATGAGTGAGGCTGCGGGCCTATATTGTGTGTGAATTATGCCATGCTGTGGCTTATTATTGCGCTTGGACTGTAGGAGCCCCTCCGGAGTCTGTAACACACCCCAGTGAGCGCCGGTACCGAAAGAGTGATGCCCGCGGGGCTTATGAAGAGTGACTGTGAGGATGCCTGATGGGCAGAGTGATTGTGAGGATGCCTGATGGGCAGAGTGACTGTGAGGATGCCTGATGGGCAGAGTGACTGTGAGGATGCCTGATGGGCAGAGTGATTTATATGCTAAAATAATGTAGATGAAGTGTTGTTTACATTCAACAAGTGAATATAAAGTCTACAAACTGTTTCCATTTGAAGTACTATACTGGATAAGGAAAAAAACATAGGGTAAAATAATTGTAGCGCAAGTATGCTACAATTAAAACACAACAATATTGTTCATAAACTTGTCTACCACGTTTCTTCTAAACTAGCATCAACTAAACAATTTCACAACATGTTTCATATAAAGCATTTCAACTACTTCTTCTTCCTCTGGACCCGTGTTTTCTCATTCAAAGCCGGTGCACCTTTTCTCGAATAACTTCAAACCATTTGGAGACAATAGATCTTTAATTTGGCTAGGAATGCTAGGGTCACATAATGGCTGGAATCTAAGCACCCCATAATTTCTATGGGGTGCAAAAAAATATTCGTTCTCCACAAAATATAAATAATCTCACATCAATACAATGCTTAAAAAATATTGATACATTTGTAATTTATCAACAAACAACAACAAAAAATCTACAATATATCTACAATTCTAAACAGAACAAATAAACTAAAATTAATCTTCAAAACGAAGACAAACAATCTACAAAGCAGGAAAAGCACATATTACGGATATTTTTAAGAATTAAAAAAAAACGAAATAACTAGTGTAGAAATTACTAATTTCTTACCTTCATCAATGACTGTTTTTGAACATTTTTTGGAGATTTAACAGTAGGGGCTTTTTTTGAATTTTTCTTCTTTTTTGGAGTTTTTGAACTGGAAGACACTTTAGCTTTCTTTCCAGATTTAATGATAGGCACATCTTCTACAAAATCATCATCGAACACTATTTCTTTTCCTTTCCTTTTCGCTTGTTTGATTTACCTCGAAGATTCTCCGGCATCTGCTTCTCTTGCTTTTTTAGGGTTGTTCTTTGAAGGGTTGTTCTTCTTTGATGTTTTAAACTTCAATACTACACAATATTATAAGTTAATTGTGCAATACCCAATTTTTGAGTGTTGTCTAATAAGAAGAACCTGGTTCTTCTTAGTCTACTATTTACTACAGTTTGCGAAATAATTAAGCAGTAATAGTAAAGACATAGGGATTTTTACCTGGAAAACACCTGGCTTAAAAGGTGAAAAAACCACGACCTACTCCTCAGTAGGATTTGCTCCAAGCTATTCACTAAACTCTTGTCACACCCCCTTTCTAACCCGAAGGATGTTTATGTGTTAGTTATAGATTGTGGGTTAAAGAGTTTTTCCAATTAAAGTGACAAATTTGAATATGGATTATTTTATTTACAGAGTCGCCACTTGGAATTGATTTTTCGGTGTTCCAAGTCACCTTTTATTTGAATCCCTAGTCGAAGGAAGGTTTGACTCTATTCTTATCGGTCCACGAAAACAAAGTTCCGGTAAGGAATTCTATTTACCGGGGAGAAGGTGTAAGGCATTTCCCGAGTCCCGTGGTTCTAGCACGGTCGCTTTATTGACTTAAAATTTGGCTTGAATTAATTTTGGACAAAACTGTGATTTATGGGATTTTCATGTTTTACCTACTCGCTTTTATTTCTTGATTATTAGAAAAATTAGAGAATATAATAGAATGTCATAATCACACTACGCAAGCGAATGCGTGATTGAGACGGAATTTATTGACTTTTGTCATAACCGCGCTACGCAAGCGAATCCGCAGTTCTGACAAGGATTATCAGTATATTATTACTTCTAAAAAAGTTATTACATTTAAAGGAATTAACTAAATATCAATTATCGCGATACGCAAGCGTATTCACGATTTTAGCAAAAGATTAATTAAATTGAAAGTTAACTAAAAAAAACGTATTGTATGACATTGTTGAATTAATTTATTTAATGTTAAACATCACGCTACGCAAGTGACTCCGTGATCTTAAAGCGTGCTACGAATTGCTTATCGCCTAAATATTATTAAGAAAGGGAATTATGAGTGGTGAAGTTACTAAGATGTTTTAATTACTAAGAAAATCTTATTGTTGTTGGAGTTAATAAAAAGAATCGGCACCGGAAGGTTTGAGTCATTTTTCGCTTATTGTCTTTTCAAGGCATTAAGCCACCTTATGCTTATGAATTTGGTTCACAATACAATTGGCCTAGCAGAATTACCTAAATTATATATATAGGTTACACCAACATTGGATCATTTACATATAGATTACACCAACATTGGATCATTTACTATTATTTTTAAACAAATTTGACAGTCTAAAAAAATTTGATTTCCTACTACATATCTTCTTAAAATAGAGAACAAAACTAAATTTCTATTTAACTCAAGTCTATTTCTATTTAACACATCTTGAGCTTTTCTATTTTAAAAAAAAAACCGTACACCTTTTTGACATTCTGTTCGAACTAAGTTTTTCTTCTTGAAACCATAAATAACCAAGGAAGACTATTAACTCATGTAATAATTTCACAAAAACTTCTAAGAACAGTTATATGAGCTCATAACTAAGAAAAGAGAAAGATATATTAAAANCTTAGTCTACTATTTACTACAGTTTGCGAAATAATTAAGCAGTAATAGTAAAGACATAGGGATTTTTACCTGGAAAACACCTGGCTTAAAAGGTGAAAAAACCACGACCTACTCCTCAGTAGGATTTGCTCCAAGCTATTCACTAAACTCTTGTCACACCCCCTTTCTAACCCGAAGGATGTTTATGTGTTAGTTATAGATTGTGGGTTAAAGAGTTTTTCCAATTAAAGTGACAAATTTGAATATGGATTATTTTATTTACAGAGTCGCCACTTGGAATTGATTTTTCGGTGTTCCAAGTCACCTTTTATTTGAATCCCTAGTCGAAGGAAGGTTTGACTCTATTCTTATCGGTCCACGAAAACAAAGTTCCGGTAAGGAATTCTATTTACCGGGGAGAAGGTGTAAGGCATTTCCCGAGTCCCGTGGTTCTAGCACGGTCGCTTTATTGACTTAAAATTTGGCTTGAATTAATTTTGGNACCTAATACAGAAGAATCAGAAATTAGAACGTCATTTAGACGAGTCATTGACTAACGAAAAAAAATAAAGAAAAACTTAGCACTCTTGTACATGCTTGATACTTAAAAAGGGAAGGGGATTCTACACAAACGTAATGCTTGATACTTAAAAGGGAACCAGACTATATACAAACATAATGCTTTCAAGAATAAAATACTCTAAAAGGATTCAGAACACTTCATTTCCATTCACTCTTGACCCAAAAGTAGTACAACAGTTGAGTAAATTAGTTGAGGAAATTACCTNGGGATTTTCATGTTTTACCTACTCGCTTTTATTTCTTGATTATTAGAAAAATTAGAGAATATAATAGAATGTCATAATCACACTACGCAAGCGAATGCGTGATCAAGACGAAATTTATTGACTTTTGTCATAACCGCGCTACGCAAGCGAATCTGCAGTTATAAAAAGGGATTAATTGATTATTGAATGTTAAACACCACGCTACGCAAGCGAGTCCGTGGTTATGATAAAAAGAATAATTGAGTTAAAAAAAATATTAATCAAAGATATTCGAAAAAAGGCATGAGATTATTTATAAAATTAATTATCGACTGTTCAAAACCCCTTCTACGCAAGCGAGCCCGCGATTAAAAAATTTAAATCGCGCCTAACAGTCTCCCGACACTTCTCTTATTTGTTAATAGTGAAAATTAAGCAAAATTAGGAATGTAGGCCAACTTATTATTCACTAATCTTAAACCATATTCTTTTTCATTTATCCAAATACATTTGATCTTCAAAACAGATTCTTGTCTTATAGGAATGCGTAATTTGAAATAAGTATTTAATACTAATGGCTAGTAAAAAAGCAAATAAAAAAAAAATTAAGCGATCAAGCTCGAGATTCAACTTTGCAAGGTTTGCCATGACGGATTACATGTGAGGCTATGGCTTCTCTATTTTATATTAAAATAGTTTATATCAATTTATTTATTTTTCAAGTGGACTTTATTCATATTCTTCTTTAAAAATTAATGCATATAACCTAAACTTAAATATGGAATGTGAATTGATAAAGAACTTGAGTCGTTAAACAAAATGTGTAAGAGTAAAAATCTACGCTACCTTGTTCAAACATATTTATTACAACCAATGACTAAACTATAAACCGTAAACGCTCTCCTCATAAGTTACTACATTAGCTCTTGATAGCTTTTGACTTTAAGAAATAACTTTGTAATANTAGACTAAATTTCAGCAAACAAATAGCAATAGCAGCAGCAGCAGTGCAACAGGAGTAGCGGCAGGATCAAATAACAATTTAAACCAGCAATTCAAACCAAAGTGAACCAGAAACTTGACCAAAAACTCAACAGCTTGAGAGAAACAAACCAAGATTGGCTTCAAGCATTTAAGTATCTTTGCAAAGTCTTTCCAGAAACAAAAAGTCGCTCAAACAACTCTCAGATTTTTTAGCTTACTAAGAGTGTTTAACCAATATCTTACTCTCTCAGATGTGTAAAAAGAAGTCTTTAACAATGTGTGTAAAACATGTGTCTTTTTAGAGTCCAGATCCTCTTCAAATGAGGAAAGAGTTTTCTTTTTATAGGAGGGGG
>ML278366.1:32409-54438 GCA_005239495.1 Nicotiana undulata
GGGGAAAGGACCTTGGGACAGATTTTGTTTGGCCAAAAATCTATCCAAAATGATAGATTTTTGACCAAAAATCTGTCCAAAACTAGAATTTTGTCCAAGAATACAGTTTTTCTTACCAACTGTGGACAGAAACTTGGAGTATTATACTCCAAAACAGCCCCCGAACAGTAAAAGCAACCAAAAAAAGGCCCTACACTAGAGTACCCTCACTTTCTTTCCCTTTCCTCTTAGTCCCTCAAACCAAATCCAAAGCTAACTAGTTCACAAAGAGAATTCAGATTCATTCTAGTTCAAAAAGCTAGTAATTCAAACAAGATCGGTTAAGAGTCAACTAGTAGGAATCAAAAAAGGCTTAAACATATAACTACCTATACTAAATAACTACTTCAAACTTAATATAGTTAATTAGGACTAACACTAGATCTTTAAACACTTTAACTACTAACTCAAACTGAAACATGATATCAAAACAACCCGAAACTGCAATCNAAAACATACTAATATAAGTAAACTGGATCACTGATTATCGGAAACTAAACTTTAATCCTAAGAACTATTGAAACCAAAAATTAAAAGGGTCATGAAATGACGGATTTAAGACTTCAGTTCAGGCGACTACCAATACCAATGATCAAGGACGTAAATGAAACACAACGATTAGGCACAACTTGTATTAACGGTGACATATTCCCCAAAACGATTAACATTCAACAAAGGCGAAATAAGAAATTAGACTAAACATGAAGGTTCAACAAAACAAATAAAAACAGAACTTAATCTACAAAGAAAACGACACAAAAAGTGGAAAAAATAAAACTTTAGAGGAAAGAATAGGAGTTCGAGGTTTTTACCAAGTTCAGGTCGTTCGACGTCGAATCGATAAATGAGACGATGCCGAGGATGTCAAGTGGTGGCCGTCCGACCATGAGGCGCATGTTTCTTTTTGGAAGACGTTAAACCAATAGATTCCAGTGTCTTGCCAACAAGAAACAAGTGCCTTTGGTAGAAAAAGAAGAAAAAAAAGAAAAAAACTGGAGGAGGAGCAGCGGCGGCAGCAGCGGCGGGCAGTAGGGTGGTCACCGGAGTTTCGGGTGAAGTTGGCATCAATAGGTAGATCTTTAAGAGCACTTTCCGTTGATGTAGGTATTGATGGGGTGAGATGGTTTGGTTTGCGGAGAATTTCAAAAAGAAATAGGGCCTAAGGTTTCAGATTTTTAACCATTTGCGGCATTTGAGAAGGATTCTAAGGATTTGGGGCTTGGATATGGGTTGAGGATGAAGAGAGGAAGAGAATGGTGTAATTTGGGGGCGTTTTGGACACCGCCCGCCGCCGCCGCCGCCGTGGAGGGTGTGGGCGGCAGAGATAGGGAGAGGGAGAAGAGAGAGTGAAGAGAGAAGGAGAAGAGGAGAAGTAAAGGGGGAAATGGGGCAAAAATATGGGTATTAGAGGGCTTAAATACCTAAGATAAGGATGGTTTTTGGCCATTGGATCCAATTAAGATGAGTGGCTAAGAGTGGATCTTACTTTCACTTAATGAAATGACGTAGTTTTGAGGCGATACTACGTCGTTTTGAACTCTTTCTTGGCCAACCACTTAATTGGCATTAAATTTACACTCTTAGCCACCTAACTATTTCGATTTTAACCATTTTTCTTTAATCCTATCTTATTAAACTATAATCTAATTAACCTAAATACATACTGATGAAATAAACCTAATAAAACTCATTAGCTAACAATTGAATTAATTATATGAGAAATCAATTTGATCAACTTATCAAATAATTAGTCAATTAAAGAGCACACACAAAAAGAAAAGTATAGATTGAAGGACAATTGACACTAACAACTTTAGGAGCATCTAAATGGTGCAAAAATTAGGTATTCACAACTCTGAGCCAAAACGGACTTACAAAATAAATTCATTTGTAATCGTAGGACTAACTCTAATCCTCTTTGTATCAACTAGCCTCTAGCTAATTTCTACAGATTTCAAGCTAATTCTAACTTGAATAATGTGTACCTATTACAATTGCTTCTATGAAAGCTGATAAGATACAATATTTAAACTCCTACTACAATCAACTAAACTCAACATACAAACAATGAAACTGTTCCTTCTAGTTGAACTACAGCCTTTGTATCGCACAATAATTCTGCTTGCAAAACCTCTTGAACTTTTGCTTCAGAACTTGATTCACTTTTGTACTTGTGCGTCACCTTATTTATAGAGGTCGTTTGTTGAGTCCATGATACAATTCTGATCCAACTCTTCCTTGGTAGACAAGTTTGATTGTAACTCAACTTCCTTCCTCTATTTTTGTCCTAGCTGAAATCAACTTATGTCTTCTCTATCAATTTGCAATCTTTTCGTATTAGGAGACATTCTCTTAGTTCTTTGATACTTAGCAATCACTAATATCTCCTAGCCTTCTTACGATTTGTGATCCGACTGCTTCATGTAGAAGTGTATGCTATGATGGACCTGGTTCAACTGGACACCTGTTGTCAATCTTCAAAACCCATTCAGTGACATGGGCCAACATTCTTCATTTAGAAAATTTAAAGCTGAAGATAAATGGGTGTTTAAACTTTGAAGAATAAGCTTCAATTTTGACTGGTTGTGGAAGAAGAAGCTTGATAATGGGCGTTAATGGTGGGGGTTAAAAATATATTTCTCTGATTTTGGTAGAAGAAATAATGGGATTTTGATACAGAAATTATGGGTGTGGGAGGGAAACGTGGGTGAAGGTGTGGGAATTGGAGAGAGAAACGTGGGGGGAGTGGGATTAGAAGGAATATACGGTACCATTAAATTAGGAGTGTAATTAATACCCTTAAAAACCACTAACGGTATATAATTGGTAATTAGGTATATAAAATATAATTATATCAAACCTTAAGCATTGAGGGTAATATAGATTCCTATATGGCATATGAATGTAAAAATTCCATTTTGTAACCCATTACATCTCGACTCTTATTGTTGCTCAAATGTATGTTAGCACTACCACCATATAGTTAAAATTGCACAGGCTAGCCAGTTTTCGAACTGGTAATTAAAAAATAGCCATTTGTAATGTCATTGAAAAATAGCTATTATTTTTTATTTTAAACATTGTTTCGTTCAGATTTATGTTTACATAAAAAATGGCTAAATTTTTATTACTTTTGAAACTATAACTATTTTTTAATTAATACTTATAAATCTGACTATTTTTTAATCTCATCACACTATATATGGAGGAGTAATAGAGACAATTACAAAGAGATACAGCCATGTCATGCTACTATTGAAAAACTTGGAGCATTTAGGTTGACTTTTTTATGATTAATTATTGTCCTGAATTTTGAACCAAACTTGGAGCATTTAGGTTAACTTTGTTACGATTAATTGTTGTCCTAAATTTAGAACCATTCGATTTAAGCTCAAATATGACTTATTTACGTAAAAAGTTACCCGGACGCTTATTTAGTCGCTCCCATTTAATTTGTATTAATTTTTAATTTTTTTTTACTAGTACCCCAAATTTAAACAACTTCGCCTTCTCCTCTTTTTTCTTCTTCTTCTTTGGGTTAGTGATTTTCTATGGTATTTGTAAACATATTTTAAGGTAGTTTATGATGTTTTAGAGCTATTGTGACGCTTTATTTTTTACCACTTCTTAGGGCTTCTTCTTCTTCTTCTTAGCTGCAAAATAGGTTCGGTAGATTTATTGTTGTTTTGACAAATTAATGATTGAGGTTTTTTCTTGATGATATTTGGAGGTTATGTTGCAAATTTGAGCACATTTGAAATTGATTTAGGTATTACATCCTTTATTGGATTGTTAAAATTCGAAGAACAAATTTTTAATTTTGAGAAATTTGCACTTCAGGCCTATTTGGCATCACGTGCATGAAAACGTTAGTTGCACTTCAGGCCTATTTAGTCCTAATTGCATTTGAAGTGCAATTTTCTCACCTTAGATTTTTCGACCTTAAGTGCATGAAACTATTGGTTGCACTTCAGACGTATTTGGCTTTAAGTGCGTTAGAAACAATTCTTCACCGCAGACCTCTCTAACCTTAAATGCATGAAAATATTTATTGCACTTCACACCTATTTGTCCTTAAGTGCATATCAAGTGTAATTTTTACACTTTAGGCATTAGAAACATGTACCAATTGTCACAATGTTGATTTCAAGATTTTCCTTTGACCTAATTTTTTCATAATCTCAGCGTACATCATTGGGAAAGACTATGAAAATTTTGCAATCCTGGAAAATTATGATAATCCCAGTCATCAACTCAAAGATGTAGATGCAGGATCCTAAGTTGGGCCAAGCCATCTTTCATAATGGTCATTTTATAAATGGTCCACTAGGCCGAAAAATTTACAGAAATATTGGCACTTTTTGGGGTTGTCTTTAAGATTTTACCATCGCTTGCCCCATCGAGGGGCAACAATTGTTAAACTTGAAATTCTTCTCATGGGATAATCGGGGACAAAAATTCATGACAATCTACTTTGAGGGCTATCTGTGTACTTCACCTAGCAATAGTGCAAGATTAAGGAGGTTAGAAATTGATATAGCTACTCAATGACTCGTATAAGATATTTGGGCTAGGTAAGTCTTGATCCGTCCAAATATAAGTTAGTACGCACGGTTTTAATCTGTTTGGCCGAACTTCTCCAAGTTTAAAAATATATATTTTTCAAAAAAATATGTTTTTTATCAGATTTGAAGTGTTTGGCCAAGCTTTTACGAGAAAAAAAAGTGCTTTCGTGGAGAAGCAAAAGATGTTTTGGAGAAGCAGAAAAAAGTAGCTTCTTCCCATAAAAACTTTTGAGAAGCACTTTTGAGAAAAATACACTTAGAAATACTTTTTAAAAGCTTGGCCAAATACTAATTAATACTTAGAAGTACTTTTTAAACTAATTAATCAAACACAAACTGATTCTCACCAAAATTACTTTTAAAAAAATATTTTTCAAAATAAACTGATTTTTCCAACTTAGCCAAACGGGCTATTACTTATGTGAAGTGGGCTTGCTGTGAAGTAGAACAGTTTTGGTCCATGCCATGTTCAAAGATGTTCATGTCTTTCTTGGCTCAGCCAATACAGCTTGTAATGCCCAAAAACTTTGATGTTTTTGATTGGCTGGACCATTCCACTGATTTTTTCTAAAGAAATAGAACTAAAAGAACAAGTCATAAGGATTCATTTGAATTTAAAGTCAAAAGTCCCAAATATGAGTTGTATGCCAGCTTAATACTACTTTCCCACAAAGAATATTAGAAATTATTCAAAAACTAACTTCATCATTAATGTCCAATCACTATTCTTCCTTTAAGACCTATATATATAATATTTATACGGTCAAATATCTCTATAACAACCTCGTTTGTTTCGAATATTATTCGGATGTTATAGCGAATTGTTGTTATATAGAACATATATTATAACATAACATGAAAATTGATTCCGCAAAAATATGACTTTTATAGTAAAATATTATTATATAGGAATGTTATTATAGAGAGGTTACTGTACTTCTCTTTTATTTCTTTTCTTTGCCCATAGATTCTACTTATTTGCCAGTATGTCAGTCAAGCTCAATAATGGTGACAAATTGAAGAATCAGGCTTTCTAAAATCCACCCTAAATTTGTATCAGAATACAACTTTGCTTGGTTCAAATACTTTTAAGAAATATTTAGGTGTATTTTATCGGGAAAAAGGAAGAAGATAAGAAGGTATCCAATAACATAATTTCTGAATATAAATTTATCAGACACTTTGAAAAAAATTGAAGCTTTCCTATTAATAAAACTATGGTAAAGCTGGTCATATATAACTTCTAATTAAGACATACACCAACTTCTATGTCCATATCGGCCGTTACCATATTACATTATTGTTGTTACTATTGTTTGCTACGTGATTGTTTTATCTCGGCTTCTCTATATCTATACGATCTAGATAAGATCCGCATACACATTACCTTCCACATATCCTATTTATGGAATTACACTGAATTCGTTGTCGTTGTTATCAACTTCTATATCCAACAATACATAAGAGAATTAAGCAGTATACCATGTAACTCATGATAGGTTTTTCCACATTGAAAAGAATTGTTGTTTCTATTTTCTGTTATTTTCATCTTATTAGTTAAGTTTTAGATTTAAAATAAGGCAATTTTTTTTTATCATGGTTCGTATCAGAGCCAAACATATCTTGTTCCTGATTTACCCAATGCTGGCTCGAGCATGTGTTTGTAACATATTAGGTGAGGAAATGAAATATTAACACCTTATATACTTTTGAACAATTATTCATCTCATCAACTAGGTTTTTGACGTATAATTAGGTTCAATATCCAACATTTTTTTAATTAATTCAATGTCCAAAGTTTTAAAAATCAGGTCAAACCGTAAACTGATCCCTCTCCAAAAAAATAAAAAATTTACATGAAACAAAAGATAATATATAGTACGAGAGAGAGTACTGTAGGCTTCACATGGGGGTGTTATCATTATAACTCCCACAACGGCCTGCACGTTATACTCAATTATTCAACACTATATACAACATAAAATTAATTCATTTTTTTTCTTCAAATTATTAATAAAAAAAACATGTATATATCCATAATGGACAAACACGCTTCAAATTTCTCTACATAAAACCATTCATCAATAATAATCATCACTTGTCTCTTGCCTCATTTCTTTCTTGCATTTTGCAGAACTCGTCTCTGTGTTCTTGAAATTCTACTCAGGATTCGAACCCGGGACGACTCGGTGGTTAAAACAAACAACTCGCACCACCACTTAATTGCCATCTCCCATTCTCATTCTGTGGAGTAGACTTTGACTCTTTACTCACCCACCCATTCAATCTTGTATGTAAAAAGGAATTACCTTATACTGACGTTGTAAATAATTTTACACGATCAATATAAATTCACATGTTTTAACAAGTTAATTGTCCCTTTTTTCAAGTTGCTAATTCAACAAATCAAGAATAATTATCCGCAGTTATCTTTTATCTGACTGTTCGTGTATATATGTTATTTGAGTTTACACTATCAGATCATCTGAAAGATAACTACAGATAATTATTCATGAACTGAATTAGTAACCTGAAAAATGAACAGATGACTTGTTACAACAAGTTAAAATACCGTAATGGTGTAACAATTCATTACACTATCAATATGTATAAATAAGAAAAACCTTAAACTTACCAGCAAAATTTAGTCCTGGTAAGCAAAGAATAATCCCCTCAAATTAGTAAATAAAAAGAAGAAGAAAAAAACCGCAGCTGGACCCATCAACCAACCGAGTCAAGTGAGTTAATAACTGTGCAGGCGAGTTAACTCGGACGAGTCGAACCCGGGTCAAAATCAGCAGTATCTTTATTTCATCTCCATTGGAAAATTAATTACCAAATAGACTTGTCGGAGACGCCATTCAATAGTGGTCTCGAATCAGCCCAGAAATCAAGGTTGCTTCGTAATCCCATATGACAACAATATCTCTGAAAATCTTCAAAATTAATGAAACATCCGACGTTGTTCTTATCGGATTCGGATCGGGTCAAGTAACAGAGTATTTCCTCGAACAATGTCTCGTCGCAGGGAATCGTTAATAGGCCTGAGTTTGTGAAACCGAATTCTTCTTCGGCTTGTGAGAGGAGCTTTTTGAATAATGGGTGGTTCAGATACGTCGCGCGGACTACGTATCTTTTGCAGCTGGTGCCTACGGAGACTGCCACGTGTCCGGAAGGTACATCGGACGGTACACGACGAGCTGCAGCCTTCTTCCTCCACCTCCGTAGCATTTGACGGAGTCGAACAATGTAACGGATTTTACTACAGGCTGACATTTTCTCGAGAAAGTTAAGGAAAATAAGAGAAAAATTTCCTCTGTTGTTTTTTTTCGCTTTAATGTACTGATGATCGTTTGTTTCTGTTTCAGAACGGAAAAAGTAAAGTTTTTTTTTCCAGGGTTTTCAGAATGGGGATGGCGCGGGTTTATATAAAAGTTTGAGTTGATAAGTTACCCCTACTTTTGAAGAAATTTACGGCTTTTGCCACTGTTTCTAAATTGAGTAATTTATTTCTTTGATTCCGATAAGTCGTATTTTGCATTTTTTGCAATTTGCGATTTGGCATGAGAAATTTTGTGGCAACTCAATTGCGGCGTTCCACTTTCTTTTAAAGGTAATTTTAATATAAGATATTAATTACTGAAACTTCGTTATCGATTTAACGACCGTCCTGGATCGCTTGTTAAACATCTTTTTGTATTTATCATGATAAGCGTTTACTTTAAAATTGGATAACAATTGAATTTATACGCGATTTGAATGATATGTGGTTTAACTTGATACAAAATGAGAAGTCACATTAATATCGAAATTAATGATGAAAAAGAGTAAATGCAAACCGCACAAGTTGAACAATCTTGGCGAAGGTTGATCACCCTCGAGTAAAATATAGTTTAATTTTAGATGACGAAAAAATATGATACATATAAGTATTGTTGTACAGAAAAGCGAAGAATTAGAAAATTACGGATTACACAATCAGTTTAAATGGAGAATTTGTAAGTATATATTTCCACTCTCTTGAAAAACTTGGGTCAATTTGGTTGAAATTATATAAATTTCAAACAAAGTAAAACCAATATTGAGTAGTTGATTCCGAAAAGTCGAATTTTGCATTTTTTGCAATTTGCGATTAGGCATGAGAAAGTTTGTGGCAATTCAATTGCGGAGTATATAAGATATTAATTACAGAAATTTCGTTATCGACTTTCCCCGATCACTTGTTAAACATCTTTATTGTATTTATCATGATAAGAATATAGTTTAATTTTAGATGACGAAAAAATATGATATTGTTGTACGGAGAAGTGAAGAATTAGTAAATTAAGGATTAAGTATATATTTCCGTTGTCTTGAAATCCTTGCGTCAATTTGGTTGAAATTACATAAATTTTAAAATAGATCCAAACCAATAAATATACTAAATGAAGTGCAAGTAAGGTATTGATGTTCTAA
Organism: Nicotiana undulata; assembly: GCA_005239495.1. Taxonomy (NCBI): domain Eukaryota; kingdom Viridiplantae; phylum Streptophyta; class Magnoliopsida; order Solanales; family Solanaceae; genus Nicotiana; species Nicotiana undulata. The sequence continues at coordinate 41,469 of ML278366.1, forward strand.
ACGTCAATACCACACAAGGGGGATTTGTGTAGTGTTTAATTTTTGCGTGCACTATTTATAGAAAGATCAGGTTCATATATGTGTTCCAACCTCAACTGTTTGTAGAATAATAAATACAGAAAATAAAGAACACATAGATTTTTACGTGGAAGACACCTAGCTCAAAAGGTGAAAAAACTACGACTTACTTCCCAGTAGGATTTTCTCAAATTTTTTTACTAAAAAGGTAAAAAAAATCACGACCTACTTTCCAGTAGGATTTTTCCAAAACTCTTTATTAAATCAGTGAGCCAAACATCACTTACAAAAACTCTTTTGTAAAACTAGGATTGTCTCTAATCCTTTTGTAGCAAACTAGCCTCTAGCTATTTGCGACAAACTCCAAGTTAGCTATAACTTGAAACACACAGTACCTATTACAGATACTTCTAGATAAACCTGAAAAGGTACAAGTTGAAATCACCTACTACAAGTAAACTAGATTAAAAGACAACAATTGGAACTGATTCTTCTAGCTGATTCAAGTAGTTTCAGAGTCGCACACTTAAATCTCACACGAACTGCTTGCAAAATCGTCTTGCTAATTTTGCTCTCTATTCTTGCTTAACTTCTGCTTTTGTGCGTGCCTGTACAATAAAAAAGATCTGCAATATATAGGATTAGTAGACAAGAGATTTACTAGAGTTCTAATGCTACTCTTCCTTGGTGGAAGAGTTCTAGTTAATCTCAACTCCTCAATCCTTCCTTATCTTTGATTCTGTTCTTACTGAATAAGGAGTCATTCTCCTTATCATTTTGCAATCTTTTCGATCAGGAGATATCTCTTATTTTATCATATTTCGTTTATCTCCTGCATGTGCACCTCACGTGCCTTTAACTCTACTTGTGCATATGTTTGCCAGTGATGGGCCTGGTTCATCTTTGAGTTCCTTTGCCAATCTTCAAAACCATTTAATTTCTTGGGCCAACAAATTCCCCCTTTTTTATGATGACAAACGTTGTGCTTCTATAAGCTTAGGCCTATATCCAACTTAATCCAACTTTGACACATTTTAGAGTATTAAGCGTACATCACAAAAGAACCAGGTTCATTAGGTTATAAATATCATATGTTCAGAGTAGCAGATAACCATTCTTCCCCCTTTTGGCATCATCGAAAAGTTGCAAAAATTATGAAGATCCCATATATTTAAGAATTACTCATAGCCACTGGGGCAACTGCAAGTGCAATCATGGATTAATCATCAACAGTGAATTAATAATTCAAATTATCAGAGAAAACGAAACAAGACTAAGAGCAAAAACAGCATATTTCATTGATAGAAAGCATTGTTCATCAACAATCCACCAAAAAGAAATAAAAACAGTTAAAACCATGACCAAAAACAAGAAAAATCCCTAATCTGGGTCACTGAAGTACTAAGGCAGGCTAGGCTACTAAGGCTGGAAAAGGTTGGAGGCTTGGTTTTTGGCTTGGAGAAGAGATAACATATCTCGAAGAATTCCTTCATTCTTCTCCTTTTCTTTAGCAAGCTCATTTTTTAGAGCATCCCTCTTAGATTCAACCTCTGCCAGACGGTTTTTCAGCCGAAGTATTTCCGCATCCTTTGCCCCACTCTCCTGCACAAGGGCTCTGACTTTGCTTTTCACAGGTGTCCTCCTAGATGAACCAAGTTCATTGGTAATGACATTTACCTCATAGTCACAAGCCAGAAGAGTATTTATGCCAAAGTGATCCTTGTTTGTGGCCATATCTGCTTTCTTCAGAGGCACCTTGTAGTGAACAAGTACAAAAGTGAGAATTAAGCCTTATGGAATGGCATGGGCTTTGGATCCATTTACAACACTGTCCAGCAGTTGAATGATGAACCAAGGCCAATTTATCTGCTTTTTAGTGACCCAATACACGAGTTATGAGCCTAGAAAATGTGTCATACCTGAGGTATTTTTCTATCCACTAGAAAACCTGCACACTCAGCATCAGCATATCCCACAAGATTAAAGTTACTACCTTTTGGATACCAAAGACATAAATCAATGGTGCCTTTTAGGTATCTCAGGATTCTTTTTACGGTAGTCAAGTGGGATTCTTTTAGATTAGCCTGAAATCTTGCACAAAGTCCTACACTAAAAACAATGTCAGGTCTACTAGCAGTGAGATACAACAACTAACCAATCATTCCCCTATACAACTTTTGATCAACATATGAACAGGTTCATCTACATCTAGTTTTGTGGTTGTTGCACTAGTAGTGTCAATTTTTTTGGAATCTTCCATTTTAAACCTTTTAAGCAACTCTTTCACATACTTTTGCTGATGGATCATAGTTCCATTTGAATTTTGTTTAATTTGTAAGTCTAAAAATAAATTAAGCTCACCCATCATGCTCATTTCAAATTCGCTCCCCATTAGTTTAGCAAATTCTTTACTTAGCTTTTTAGTAGTTGCTCCAAAGATTATGTCATCTACATATATCTGAACTACCAAGAGATCTTTACCTTTTTCCTTCAAGAATAAAGGACTATCAATTTTACCTCTCTTGTAGTCATGCTCAAGCAAGAACTTTGACAACATTTCATACCATGCTCTGGGAGCTTTCTTGAATCCATACAATGTTTTGTCAAGTTTGTACACATGATCAGGATTCTCCTTGTTCTCAAACCCCGAAAGTTTCTTGACAAATACTTCTTCCTTTAGATAACTATTTAGGAAAACACTCTTGACATCCATCTGTTGAAGGATGAACATGTAAGAAGCAAAGGCTATGAGGAGTCTTATTGTTTCCAATCTTGCCACTGGAGCAAAAGTTTCATCATAGTCTATGCCTTCCTCCTCACTATATCCTTGAACCACCAATCTTGTCTTGTTTCTTGTAACTGTTCCATCTTCATCAAGTTTGTTTTTGAAGACCCACTTTGTGTCAATTACTGATCTATCAAAGGGTTTTGGTACCAGATTCCAAACTTGACTCCTTTCAAATTTATTGAGTTCATCTTGCATTGCATTTACCCTGTCTGCAACCTGCAAAGCCTCAGCAACATTTTTAGGTTCAATAAAAGATAGGAAAGCATCAAAAGCCCAAAGATTCTTCAAAGAAGATCTGGTTTTGATTCCAGAGGTTGGATCGGTGATAATGTTCTCAATAGGGTAAGAACTTTGATATCTGTATGGTTTCACAACCAACTGGTTACTCCTTGAAGTTCCATCAATGCCTTGTTGCCGTGGAACAGGATCATGCACATGTTCCAATGAGGTTTGGAAGTTTGTTTGTTGTTCAGTTCCCCCTGTCATGTTGCCCGGGAGGGATGAACCTATTCTATCACATGTTCTTTCCTCCAGTGTAGGTCCAGTTTGGACTAAGTTTCTAATCAACCTAATTTCTTCATCCTCTTGTTCCTGTCTCTCAGAAAGAATGTCAGTTCATCAAAAACTACATGCACACTTTATTCAACACAGATAGTCTTTAATTGTAAACTTTATAAGCCTTACTATGTGAAGAATATCCCAAGAATACTCTCTCATCACTTCTGGGACCAAACTTACCTAGGGAGTTTTTACCATTGTTGCGCACAAAACACTTACAACCAAAGGCTCTAAGGTGGGATATATTGGGCTTTCTCCCTTTAAGTAACTCATAGGGAGTTTTCTCTACAAGTGGTCAAGTCATGAACCTATTTATGATATAGCATGCAGTATTAATAGCTTCTCCCAAGAAGCTATGAGGTAGTTTAGTAGAAAGAAGCATAGTCCTAACCATATCTTCAAGTGTCCTATTCTTTCTTTCAACCACTCCATTTTGTTGTGGAGTTGTAGGGGCAGAATTTTTTTGATTTATGTCATGCTCATCACAAAATTTAGCAAATTTAGCATTTTCAAATTCAGTGTCATGGTGAGACCTAATTGATTCGAGTTGATTTCCTAATTGTTTTTGAAATTTTCTAACAAAATAGGTAAACATGTCAAATGCCTCATCTTTAGATGTTAGAAACAGTGTCTAGGTGAATGTAGAATAGTCATCAACAAGCACCATCGCATATCTCTTACCACCTCTTCTTAATGTTCTTGTAGGCCCGCAAAGATCCATATGGACCAGTTCCATAGTTCTGGTGGTACTTACCACTTTCTTGCTTCTAAAAGAGGATATTACCTGCTTCCTTCTTGCACAAGCCTCAAAAACTTTGTCTTCCTTGAAGTTAATGTTAGGCAGACCTATCACTAAGTCCTTGGAGACTAATTTGTTGAGTTGACTCAGACTTGCATGTCCAGCACACTTAAGCATGTTAATTCATTTTCTGACAGTGTGGACAAATCTATGATGTATATATTGTTCACTCTTTTTCCCTGTAAAACAATCTTGTGAGTGATAAGATTTATTATCACTGACACACTGATTAGGTTATATTTCAAGCCATCTATCAAGTAGACATTCTCAATGGAACGTGTGTCATCCTTACCTACCTTACCAACCCCAATGATTTCACCTTTTTTTCCAGTTCCAAAGGAGACATTTCCTCTTTTGAGGTCCTCAAGTGAAAGAAATTGGTCCTTGTTACCAGTCATGTGTATTGAGCATCCACTATCCATGTACCATATTTGGCTATTTCCTTTCACTTAAACCTACAAAAGAAAATCAGGGGTTAGTCTTAGGAACCGAAACTAGTTTGGGTCCCTTTCTATAAGCAAACAGATGAATTAAATTCTTTTTATCCCAATTTGGTAACCAATTCTTCCCTCGAACAAAACTTTTGTTCTTTTGACCGGCTTGCTCTTTTGCATTACATCCACTTTTGTAGTGACCAGTCTTACCACAATGGGTACAAATTTTGTTCTCAGGAAGGGTGAGGTACTTGCTTTTAGGATCCCATTTAGGCAGCTGACTCCCAAATCCAAGTCCTCTCCCATTGCTACCATGATGTTCCTGTAGCTTGTCAAAGCATCGGAAGATCTGTTCCATTTACAAGTTCGGTCTAGTTCATGATTGACCTTACCAAGTTCCTCATTCAACACTCTTATCTGTTCATCCATCCTATACAACTCATTTTTTTAATGTACCTATATTTTCTTCTAAGGTGAGTTGAGAGTTGTCAGTTGTCTTCTTACTAGTTCCTAGTTTCAGTTTTAGGTTTTCATATTTTAACTCTAGGACATTTGTTTCAAATGGATGAACCTGGTTCTTTAGAGCATTGTTTTCAATCACAGTCTCACTGACTCTGATTTTCCAGGTTTTTACACTTCGCTTTTAAAATTACACACTCCTTAGACAACTGTTCCTTTTCCTTATTAATTACTTCAGATTCATCAATAAAGTTTAACAATAATTTAGAGAGTTTTTTTGGACAAGAACTTAATCTTGTCTTTGAGATGAAATATACTTACCTCAGATTCCTCGTCTGATTCGCCAATTGCCATAAGTGCTTGTTCATCTCCATCTTCCTCATCTAACTCCTCATTTGAACTTTCTCCCCAAGCAGCAACCATAGCCTTTGTTAATACTTTGTTCTTCTTGGGATGAACCTGTTCCTTCTTCCGGTTCCTTCATTCAGACCTTTCCTTTTTCTTGAGGATCCCTTTCCTCTCATAAGATATTTCTTGAAATCCTTAGTGATCATAGCTATTTCATCTTCCTCCAGATCTTCTCTTTCAGTGATTCTCAGTGCCAGACTACTTTACTTCTTGGGAGCATCCATCTTCATTGTCTGCCTTCTAAGTTCATAGACAGTGAGATTTCCAATTAGCTCATCCAGTTTGAGAGTTGTAATGTTCTTGGATTCTTGAATTGCAGTGATTTTGCTCTCCCAAGATACTGGCAGAACCCTTGTATAAATCTTCTCAACCTTGTCTTCCTCAAGAAGAGACTTTCCAAGAGATTTCAGTTCATTAGTCAGTGTAGTGAACCTAGTGTACATCTCTTGAATGGTCTCTCCTTCCTTCACAGAGAAATTCTCATATTGAGAATATAGTAGAGTACCTCTGGATCTCATAACGAGGCAACCAAAAGATGTATTATTAAATATGTGTACTCCTTTTCCTTTACTAGAATTTTTTTCTCCCATTGGATTTTATTTTAGTTAAGGTTTTAACAAGGCACATTACCTGTTGAATAGACATTCAAGGGGGAGTGTTATAAATATAATTTTATTTATGGTGAATGTCTGTATTTTAGAGAGATCTTAGGGATTTTACTTGGTGGCTAAGTCATTCTTTCCCTATAAATAGAGGATTCATATTCCATTGTAATTCATCCCAAAATTCAATAAGAATTCTCTCTCTCTCTTTTTCTGCAATATTGTTCTTGTTCTTTTATTGTTTCATAACAAATAAATCATATGTTTGTCAATTTTTTCAATAGTTACTAAACATATATTCACCTATCAAAACTTTATATATAACTTTACGAAATAAGATTGGAATAATATTCATGTAACCAAAACAAAACCGAAAATCCAAAAAACCCGACAAAATCGAACCAATCCAAACCGATATAATTGATTTGATTTGGCTTTGATAAAAATCGAACCAACCCGGTTCATATACACCCCTATGAGAGACCATTGTCGATTACATTGAAATAGGCAATTCTCACTAAAAAGGAATGGAATTAGCTACGAACTTTATCGCTAAATTGCTCGTAGCTAATAGAATTTCTTAATATTCTGTCGTTGATCCTATTTAGCTACAAAATTGTCCGTCGCTAATTTTTTTTTATTTTTATATAATTTCTTGTTTTGAGTTTTTAATTATTTCACGTCTTTATGTTATAGACCTTCGCCTATCTACTCTATATGCATCTTTTTTCGTGTTAGTTGATTTAGGTCGCACCCTTACTATTATTGCATGACCCATTCTGTAAAAATAAATTGACAATACGTGACAATGTGCACTCATTGGTACTCTCTGTGATAATGAGTGTGGATTTGATATAAATGCATTACAATTTTCAATATTTCTTCTAAGTGTATATAATTCAAATTAAAATAGGGGCTTGCTATTAACGTAGGCCTGATTTAAAGATGACAGGGGCATATGATCGAATTGCTCAATCAGTGACCCTATTTGATTTTTGATCTTAAGGGTTTCAAATAAATTATATGATCGTTTTAAATTTATATACACTTACATATTCTGAAATTTTGCCAAATTTAGTGGGCATTTGGAGGTAAGAATTGTAAAATTCTGGAAAAAATTGAAAAAAGATTTCAAGTGAAAATCGTATTTGAAAATTAGAGTTGTTTTTGGACATGAATATAATTTTGGATTGTTTTTGAAGTTTTGTGAGTTAATTGAGTAAAAATTTTGAAAAAAAACTTTTTGGAATTTTTCGAATTTTCAAAAATTTCCAAAATATCTTCAAGTGAAAATTTGAAAACTTATGGCCAAACACTGACTTCGGAAAAAAGCGAAATTCTTTTGAAAAAAAATAAAAAAATTCTTATGTCCAAACGGGCTCTTAATAGGGTCCCGTGATCCCTTTTCTACAATCATAGGTCCGTCTCTACTACCATAACTACTTAGTATAAATTCAGAAGAAAAGACAGTAGAAAGGATGAGTAATTAGATTAATTTATTAATTAATTACAAGTATTTGTTTTTGTACGAAGCCGCTAGTTGACATTTCGAGAATCAAGAAACATAAAATTCTAATCAAGGTTGTTGCTGGAATCTTTGGTACAGTACTGAACTCTTATCTTCCACTTAAACCAGCTATGATTTTTTAGTAAATAAATGCATTCTTGTAACAATAGTATCATCCTAAAACATTATTTTAAGTGATCAAAAACTTTATCTAATTAGGATTAATTTTGTAATTAGCGGCTTGATTAGAATCCCAGGCTAGCCTATGAACTAAAAGACAGTAGAGAACAGCCATAGTGGAGTTCGTGTGCTTTTCAACGCACGAATTGTCGAAAGTCGAAGCTCCAAAAAAACCCCACATGTCAAGTCTTCATTACCACTAATGTGAAACTAGACATTTATCACCCCGTCATTACATTTTACAAGTTCAATGTTAAACCCTGTAGCCTCGGAGGCGAATTTATGTAGTAATTAAAAGGGTCACCACTCACCGGCACCCGGAGAGTATGGAAAAAATTCCATGTGTACAAGTATATATCTTATTGCCTCCTGTTCAAAATAAGTGATTTTTTGGTTATTTTCACACATATTAAGAAATTTACCTTTTAACATTAATTAGCAATGTAATTGACCATATTAACATTTACTATCTCTTCACATAAACATTCCTAACACATACTCCAACGTGATTAACTCCAAGGGTAATGTAGGAAAAAAGTAATTAATTCAATTTTGAAATCTGAAAATCACTTATTTTTGAGGGAGTAAAAAATACTGATATACTAGTAGTGACATCCGATATACAAAGTAGATTTTGATTAAATGAAGAAATGCACCCGGCACGGAATTTATACAAAGTAGATTTGGTTAAATGTAGAAGTGCACCCGGCATGCATTTTGGTGGATATGAAGCTTAGAGAGTCGGTGGTAGAGGTTAGGCGAGTGAATGACAGATTGATGGCGATTAAGGTAGTAGTTGGAGGGAGTAATCTGAATGTCATTAGCGCTTACGTGCCGCAAATGGGCTTGGACGAGGTGGTTAAAAGGCGCTTCTGGGAGGCGCTGGATGAGGTGTTGCGGGGTATTCCGCCTACGGAGAAGCTATTCATAGGAGGGGATTTCAATGGTTATATTGGGTCATCTACTGGTGGCTATGGTGAGGTGCACGATGGCTTTGGCTTTGGTGATAGGAACAGGGGTGGTACCTCACTGTTGGATTTTGCTAGAGCTTTTGAGTTGGTGATCGTGAACTCTATGTTTCCGAAGAGGGAGGAACATTTGGTTACTTTCCGAAGTATGGTGGCTAAGACTCAGATTGACTATCTCCTCCTCAGGAGGTGTGATAGAGGGTTGTGCGAGGATTGCAAGGTGATCCCGAGTGAGAACCTCGCAAACATAATCCTTGTGATGGACGTCAGTATCTTGTTGAAGAAGAAGAAGAGGTTTGTACGAGGCCAGTCAAGGATTAGGTGGGGAGTTTTGTCTAAGGATAATGCGCGGGAGTTGGAGGGACGTCTGACGACTATGGGTGCCTGGAAGAGTGGTGGGACGCTAGCGCTATGTGGACGGCGACGACGAACTGTATAAGGGAGGCATCAAGAGAGGTGTTGGGAGTATCGAAAGGCTACTCTGGCGGGCACCGAAGTGAATGGTGGTGGAATGACGTGGTCCAAGGTAAAGTGAAAGCCAAGAAAACGGATTACATTAAGCTAGTACAGAGCACCGATAAGGATCAGAGGAGAGCGAATTGAGAAAGATATAAGGAGGCTAGGAAGGAGACGAAATTAGCGGTCATAGAGGCTAAGACTACTGCATGTGGTCGGCTGTATGAGGAATTTGGGGGCAAAGGTGGGGACAAGAAGTTATTTCGGTTGGCCAAAGCGAGAGAGAAGAAGGCTCGTGACTTGGATCAAGTGAGATATATCAAAAATGAGGACGGTTGAGTATTGATAAAAAAGGTCCAGATTAGGCAAAGATGGCAGTCATACTTTCATAAACGTATGAATGAAGAAGGGGATGAAAACATCGTGTTAGGGCAATTGGGGCACTCCAAGAGTCACCGCGACTTTAGGTATTATAGGCGCATTAAGATTAAGGAGGTCGTGGATGCGATGGGTAAGATGAGTCGGGGCAAAGAGACCAGACCAGACGAGATTCCAGTAGAGTTTTGGAGATATGCGTGTTGAGCAGGCTCGGAGTGGCTGACTGGGTTATTTAATGTTATCTTCAGGACGAAGAGGATGTCTGATGAGTGAAGGTGGAGTATAATGGTTCCGGTGTACAAGAACAAAGGTGATATCCAGAATTGTAACAACTATAGGGGTATAAAGTTACTAAGTCATACCATGAATGTTTGGGAGAGGATGATGGAAGGGAGGATAAGGAGGGTAGTGTCTATATCGGAAAACCAGTTCGGGTTCATGTCGGGTCCTTCTACTAAGGAATCTATCTACCTTATCAGGAGGTTGGTGGAACAATATAGAGATAGGAAGAGGGATTTGCATATGGTGTTTATTGACCTAGAGAAGGCGTATGACAAGGTCCCCAGGGACGTCCTTTGGAGGTGTCTAGAGGTGAAAGATGTGTTGGTGGCTTACATTAGGGCGATAAAGGATATATATGATGGAGCTATGACTCGGGTTAGGACTGTGGGAGGTGACTCAGAGCCTTTTCCGGTGGTTATGGTGTTACACCAGCGATCTGCGCTCAACCCGTTCTTATTTACCCTGGCAATGGACGCACTGACAGACCATATCCAAGGAGAGGTGCCATGGTGTATGTTGTTCGCTGATGATATAGTTCTGATTGATGAGACACGAGGCGGCGTTAATGGGAGACTAGAGGTATGGAGGCAGCCCTGAAGTCTAAAGGTTTCAAGTTGAGTAGGACTAAGGCGAAATTTGTGGAATGTAAGTTCAACGATGTGACGGGGGACGCAGATGTGGAAGTCAGGCTTGACTCACAGGTCATCCTCAAGAGAGAAAGTTTTAAGTACTTAAGGTCAATTATCCAGGGACATGAGGAGATCGTCAGGGATGTTACACAACGTATTAGGGTGGGTGGATGAAATGGAGGTTAGCGTCTGGAGTCTTGTGTGACAAGAATGTGCCACCGAAATTCAAAGGTAAGTTTTATAAAGCAGTGGTTAGAACTGCCATGTTGTATGGGGCTGAGTGTTGGCCAATCAAGAATTCACATATCCAGAAGATGAAAGTAGCAGAAATGAGGATGTTGAGATGGATGTGCGGGCACACTAGGCTGGATAAGATTAGGAATGAAGATATTCGGGAGAGGGTGGGCGTGGCTCCAATGGACGACAAGATGCGAGAGCGCGACTTTGATGGTTCGGACACGTGCAGAGGAGAAGCCTAGATGCTCCGGTTAGGAGGTGTGAGCGGTTTGCTTTGGCAGGTTCGGGAAGAGGTAGAGGGCGGCCTAAGAAGTATTGGGGCGAGGTGATCAGACAGGACATGGCGAGGCTCCAAATTTCCGAGGACATGACTCTTGATTAAATTCCAAAGATTAAAACGTAATGTAAAAACTATTGAAGATCATATGGTTTTTCATTTATTGAGTGAGTGCGTTAATTAATTTGATCAACCTAGCATAAGTTGTTGTGCCAAGCGGTCGTTGGACTTCTATACATAACAAGATGCTTTTGTTCCTCTTTAATTTCAGTATTTTAACTTATTGAAAAGAAAAAAAAAAGGTAGAGTGTTTTTACAATTTTATAATGAATATAAACTATTTTGGTTCTCAATATCTGACCATTACCCATGTGCAAGGATGGCCCATCTTTCCTTTATTAATTTTTTTTATTTAATAATCTTAAGCTAGCTTCCAAAATATATTTTTCTCCTAATCTATTATTCTATGCCCATTTTTTTCAAAATTTTAATTATATTTCAGAGGAAATAATATGATTGGTTCACACACTGTCTAATTTCTCTCCAATTTTTATTTTAGGGTATGCTTGATGCTTTCAACACAAATACTTTAATATGTGTGTTTTATAAAGGGCATCCCAGTGTAAAAGACATCCCGTATTCATGCAAGGTGCGGGGAAATGTCGTATCCTAAAAGTTAAGATATTGACAACTTACTCTAATGAGGCATTAGTAATTGCTTTCACGATTCGAACTTGTAAATTTCAGGTCGCACGGAGACAACTTTATTATTGCTCCAAAGCTTAACATGTAGTTCGAAGTTAATAATGCAGAAGTCTTTTGCCTTGCTTTATACTGATTTTTGGTCAAGAGAATTTTGGATACCCCAAATTAATTGGGACAAAATTGAAATAATAAAAAGTGTTAAGAAGGGGTAGTAGGAAACCAATTATGGTCCCGCATGCTAAAAAATTGTACAAATTCATCCCCTCAGAAAATCTTAAACTGCAGAAATGCCCCCACTTGCTCTGATTTAAGGATCACTCTTTAATTCATTTATGATTTATCCAACATGGTTCAATGTTTTCTGCAAATATACCTCCAAACTAACAACAATATTACCTAAATTTAAAACATATTTCCCCTCAACATGCATTATCTACTTATATAGAATAGTCTTTTGTTTTTTTGCTTGGGACATATATTCTACACTTTTTGAATTATTATTGTTGGTAGAAGGAAATATATGAAAATTGATTTTGGGAATATAATGTTGAGATTGTGAAGGGTAATGCCAATTTGCCTGTAAATCCTCTGGGATCTCTGGGTTTGAGTGCATGAATTTTGGTTTCAACTTTCTTTGGTTTGTGGATATTGTTCTTCATAAGATTGTGACCAAAAATTACATCTCAAATGAATTGAATTTTAAAATAAATGTATCTTTTTAAAGATTTTTTTCATATAGTTATAAGACGATTACTATAATTTAAACTTTACTTTGATGATATTTTTAGACCACTGCAGAGACCCTTTACAATTACATTTGAGAATGTAAGTCTTCTACTCCCTCCGTCTCAAATTATCTGTCATGTTTCTCTTTTACACGCCCCGTGAAAAAATATTAAATAAAAAAAGTTTTTGACTATTTTACCTTATTTATGTCTTAAGATATAATCAATTTTCATTTAATACTTACTCATCGTTAAGGTATTTGTAGTCTTGAAGAACAATTAATAATAAGGGTAGAATAAAAAAAATTAATTTACTCTTGAAATTCTAAAATGACAAATAACCTGAGACAACTATTTTAATAAAGCACGACCGATAATTTGAGACGGAGGGAGTAGCATTATTACTTAAGCTACTACCACTAGTCTTTTTCTAGTTATACTACTAATAGCGTGTTTGGCCAAGATTCTCAAGAGGCCAAAAGTGTTTTTTTTTTTCCTCACAAAAACTTATTTTCCCTAACTTGAGGTGTTTCGCCAAGCCTTTTTTGGGGGGGGGGGGG